>BMAO01021226.1:0-96614 GCA_019973975.1 Trichonephila clavata | reverse complement strand
AATTACTTGAGAATTAACTACGATTTTATACCATTGTAACATCAAGTAACAGAATTTATCCCTCAATTAACTCCAGAACAAAGTCATGTTTTCCAACAAGTGTTACGCAAAATAGAATCCGGCAGTGGTGCACTCTTTTTTCTCGGAGCCCCTTCTTCTGGTATAGCCGCGATTTTACTGACCAACGGTCGTACTGCACATTCCGTTTTAAAATTATCGCTTAATCTTGCATTTGAAGATTCACTCATCTGAAATTTCAGAAAAAATAACTCTCAAGGCAGGATGCTTCCACAATGTAAGCTTTTAGTGTGGGATGAAAGTACGATGTCCCACAAGAAAGCTATAGAAGCGTTGAATCGGACTCTTCAGGATTTACGAGATAGTACAGATATTATAGGAGGAATGGTAGCTTTATTATATATTGGCTGGTGAATTCAGGCTCAGGGGAAAAGTTGAAAAATTTAGTCTGAAAACGAATATGAGAGTGCATCTTCATAATGACGTAGATTCGGGACATTATGCAGAGACGCAATTGAAAATCGGTTATGGATGTTTGGACGTAAATGCTGGAGGTTATATTTTACTATCAGAGAATTTTGTAATGTAGAAGAAAATGATGTAAATCTTATTGCTCAAATTTACCCGGGCTTGCAACAAAATTTAAATTGGATCAGTGGTTGCACGCAAGATCAATATTGGCGCCTAACAATGATAGTGTTCATGAAATCAACATTGAAAATTTAAACGACGTGCAGGGGAGGAATTGAAGAAATATTTAACAATGAATACAATCATGGATAAAGAACAAAGCACTTCAGATCCCACGGAGTTCTTAAATTCACTTGAACTTTCAGGTGTAAGCCTCACATAAACTTCAATTAAAACTAAATGTACCAGTTATGCAAAATCTCGATGTTCCTCGACTATGTAAAGGAACGAGGCTTTGGATCACAAAGCTGATGCAGAATATACTTTGGTGCCAATATTTGAACGTATGTCATGAAAAGGATAGTGTTATCATACCTCGAATTCCAAGTATCCACACTGACCTACCGTTTCAATTCAAACAAGTTCAATTTACAGTTTTACTGTTGCTATTAACAAAGCTAACATTTCAGGTAGCAGGGTACATTTGGAAAGCAATGTTTTTCCATGCCAACTATATATAGCCTGATCGTGTGTCCAATGCCCCAAATCTTCACATATTTGCAACTGACAGAAGAACATATAATATGGTATACAGTAGCATCTTAGAATAATGTTCTTTTTTAGTTCTTTTAAAGAGAATTATGTATTAAAAGTAGATACTTTCGATTTTTAAAAATATTAATAGTTTAAGCTATTGAATATTTGTAGTTAGTTACTATAATAAACTACGTTTTCAGTTTTTTTAAAGTAAGCTCAATTTTAGAATTTTTAAATTTTATTGGTTCCTGTCAAGCAATAAAAAATTACCTTATTATATATTACTTTCTTATGATAATGATTATGGCTTTGACAGTTATTTAAAGACATTAACGCGAGCGAGCCGCGGGTAAAAAAGCTAGTTTATACATATATTTCAATGAACTTTATAGTACTTTTATGTTGATTAATATGCATCAATATTTGTTTTCTTTGCTTGAATACATCCATCCTTCATGTAGCCGCGGTAGCCAAGTGGTCTAGCATCTGATCGTGGCTAGCGTGTCACGAGTTCGATCCCAGTACCACTGAAGACCCGTCGTGTAGGGAAGGATGCACGTGAATCTGTCGAGAGCTCAAACGTCCTCCTGTTGGTGTGGTGTGATAGTTAGGAGAGGGTTCTGCCAGCACAGGTGTCGTCCGCGTCACTTGACCATGGTTCAAATTACGTGGACCGTCCCCAAAAGCCTCGTGTAGCTGAACAATGGGACGTTAATATTCACTCACTCCAAAAACACACTTTTCTATGCTAAGAACAGTTTTATAAGTTTAATTATTAGTGTAAACATGAAATTCAAATAGTAGTACTTAAGTATAGTGCTGTATTGAAGTTTTTTTTCACGAAACTTCAAAGTTTAATTCCAAACATTGATATTTTGACATGATCGCACTTGCATTGAGCGATAGAAATAAAATAAATAAAAAATATCTATAATATTTCTTTATTTTTGAAGGAATGGAAAATGTTAATGCCTGTGTGCAAAACTTGATTCACATAATATAAAAAATATTAATTGGAGCATGACAGTCTTAACGCGACTGTTGCTGGATGGGGGACCTTTTTCCTGGAAGTTTCATATCAAGTAGGTGTCTGATACTTTTGATATCTTGTTTCACTAACCACTGGTTCTTTCTTGAAAGTATACCGATCCCCAGTCTAGAATTCATTTTACTTTATAAATTCTCTGACGTTTTCTTTATAAAAAATAATAAAATAAATGCGGTAAAATATTCTTGATTCAAATAATACTACAGAAAAACTAAGCTTTCAGAAACAGAAAGATTTGCTTTCATAATAAACAAGGAAACAAAAGTTGATTGTAAATTAATGTTTACAACATGTGTAAATGATAGAAAGGCTGGTTAATATGAAATTTTTAGCCTTAATTTTGTAGAATTATTCTTTGTTGAAAATTTCATTTACCTTTTTGTACAACATTTGTGATGTGATTTATATTTGCACAACTCATCATATTCTGAATATAATACTCTTTTGTCTTGTATCACACAAAGATTTAAAAATTCAAATTTATCGTAACCAGATTATTCACTGAACATTTGGTTACTGAAATACGCACATTTGTGTTAAAATCATTCTTACTTTTTGAGAAATATATTACTCTGGAATACCCTACTCATATCGTAAAGCATTTGAAATTTACTTCAGATGAAGATGTAGATCAGATGTAGCGTATGAACATGCAATTGCCAATGAAAGTATCGTTGCTGATGATTTGGGGGTGGATACTGATTTTCCACGAAGTCGAACAGGTTTAAAAAGAAACTGTTTCAAGATGAACAAACCGACGAATCAATCAACAATCCAAGACAAAAGTTTTAAGGTTGAATTTTACAATATAATATTAGACACTGCTATTTCTTCAATTTCAGAAAGATTCAGTCAATTAAAAGAACATTGCAATTACTTCAAGGTATATTACCTAAATAAAAACTGGAACTAATTTAAACCTAAAGCACTATATACCTAATTTAAAAAACTGGAGTGACAATGAAATTTTAAAACATTGTGAGGAATTAGAAACGAAAATTAACGGATACTAAAAATTTTAATGAAAAGGACATAGATGGATTAAATTTGTTTGAAGAAATAAAATACATATTTCCGATGTTTTACCAAAGAGGATAGTCACCTATTGATGTTTTAAATTATATTTATGAAAACAATCTTATCGATACATTTCCAAATATTGCACTAGCTTTACAGATTTCTTTAACCCTGCCAGTTTGGGTGGCTACTGGAGGACGAAGTTTTTCAAAACTTAAAATTATAAAAAACTATATGCGATTTACTATGGCGCAGGAGAGATTATCGGACTTGTCAATTATATCTATAGAGAGCTAAATTTTTATAAATTAAATATAAAGGAATTGATACGAGCATTTGTAGCTGCTAAAGCTAAGAGAATCAATATTTGAATATATTTTCTAATTTTTATATTTTTCTTAAAACATTTTATATCATTTTTGCTTTGTTTTGTTTTTAAAATTTATGAAATAATAAATAAAAAACAATGAGACAAACGTGTTTTAATATTATAATTTTAAAGTTTTTCAGTTTGAAAGTCAAATTTCGAATACTATAAATGAGTAATTCTTATTTTATTTGTAGCACTTTATAAGAGTGCAACAGAACCTCATAAAGGGGCGCCGAATTTCAACTTGAACTAGGGCGCCTAATACCCACGCGGCGGCCCTGGGTGACACAATATTTTACAATTACATACACAATGAGCATGGTCTTAAAAAATGGAACACCATTCATAACGTGTAATTCTTATCAAAGTTGAACAAAATGGTATCACTGTTAATGCCTCAAATTGAATTAATTTATAATGTTAATTAACTCTGATCACATAACTTTTTGTATACATATATCTGATTTCTCATCTCCATTATTAGCTTAAATTTCGAATTTCGCAAAATTTTGCTTAAATGTTTGTGTTATGCGATCTTAAAAACATATACTTCAATTCTTTATGTAAGTACATTTTATTTGTGAACTTGACCATAACATGATTATGATTTATTATTACACAAAATGTCAAGGAGAAGATGGCAACAGCCAGATGGCTATTGATTTTCAATGTTTCTACATTTTTAATAAGTTACGAGATGTACGTTTATAAGAATAAGATATTGTGTACGAGAAGTTTTAGCATTCGATAACCAATAATTTTTTTTACCTTAAAAACACCTAATGATTAATCCAATTAGGAAGCATGTTCATAAGAAGCTAACATTAAATAGATGTCTTGGAATTAAAAAATTTTTACTTAATTTTTAAAAAACACTAATCGCGAGCGATATAGATAATTATTTTATAATTCTAAAATAAACATTTACAAAGTCTGAAAAATACTATCAAAATATGAATTATTAAAAGCAGATCCGAAAAACAGGATTGCAAAATATTAAAACTTTTACATATTACAATTTCTCATGCTCTAGTACATCTTAAATTCAAAAATTCGTCAGATCATTTCCAAACTTTTTTTTTAATGTAAAATTGGCTTTTTATTTAATGAACGTAACAAATTTTGTTGTGAAATTATCACTTAATATATAGTTACATTGCTTACAACTATTCTAATTTATACCATTACTTGAGAATCTTAGTATGTGAAGAACTCTTTTCTTAGGCTTAAGATATTTTTGTTACATCACTGCATATATAAGCATATTTAATAATCTGATTGATTTCCGCCTTTCTCTCTCTCTCACACACACACACACAAGTATTTTCCCTTCTCCTTACTTTTTAAAAAATATGTTAAGCAAAACAGTTTTCTTTGTCTTTTTTTCAAGAAAACGTTTCTTTAATTTAGACAAACTTATAAAAAAAAAGAAATTACAGAATTATTGACTTATTTCTGAACTTATTTAGGATTTAAGTGTATATTTTACCCAAACCGATGCATTCATTATGACCTTACTTAGAAAGACCTGGTAAAAAATTTCTACTTAATTTCTTTTAGCGAGAATACAACTAAAAGTGAATTAAGAATATATCCTATTTTCCTAAAAGAAATTTTACTTCAAACATCACACTTTCCTTACAATTAATATTTCAAAATTAAATTAAATAAAAAAGTTACATTTATTTTATTAGGATTTATGAAGATTTCTGCATTATATTTATTCAATGAAATTATATATATATTTTTAAATTCAACTTATTTATTTCCCTTTAATCTTAAAAATATCCAATCATATTGTATTCCTACTATGCTGAATAATATTTAACTTTCATTTGCGAGTCTTATATTAATATTTCTTACAGAATTTCAATTATCTTATTAATATCTTTTTCTCTGTAAAATCCTTTATCAAATTTTTTTTCAGATTTTTTCCAGTGTTTTAAAATTCTGACTTATTTCTATTTGATTTCACCCATGTACGAATAAAAAAACCTAAACTTTGAACTTATTATATACATATATTGTAAATCTACAGAAAATTACTGTACTAAAAACAAAGTAATTTCTTTTCTTAAATGATATAAATGAGATACTGAAAAATGGAGTAAATTTTTTTATTGAAAGCCAAAATTTTTCACAATAATTTTTAAATCTATTGAAGTGAAGCTGTTGACAAAAAAAATCACATAAAGAGTCACTATCTCTGTAAAAGAGAGTCACTATCTCTGTAAAAGAGAGTCACTATCTCTGTAAAAGAGTCACTATCTCTGTAAAAGAGAGTCACTATCTCTGTAAAAGAGAGTCACTATCTCTGTAAAAGAGAGTCACTATCTCTGTAAAAGAGAGTCACTATCTCTGTAAAAGAGAGTCACTATCTCTGTAAAATAGAGTCTCTATCTCCATAATTTAATTTTTCTGCTGAAATTCCTAAGGTCCCATTCTTGAAACCTTTGCTGTCATGTACGTTCTGTCATTACTGACGCAATCTGAAGACATTTTGATGAATCACTGGAAATGCTTGTATTTTTAAGATGTTCCAAAGTTATTTGCAGTGACTTTTAGAAGATTGTGGAGTTCTTTTGAGTATTCGTTACTTTTAGAGGAAAAACTATTCACTATTAATGTATCATCACAGCACCGTGCATTTTCAGAAAGATTTACAAGTTCATCAGAGAGCTGGCATATGAATTTTCCTTCCGTTATTCATCTCTTCAATGGCATGTTAAAAACCCTCAGTTGCATCAGCTCTGGAAGGCTGAAAAATGAAATCAGATGTTATTTCTGTGTGAGCATTTTTTTCTGTTATGGAGTTGCATTTTTGCAGTATTCCAGGAAAAAGATGTATCCAATGGAATAAAACAGGTAAGACGTATCGCAGTAATATATCGCTTGAAGAATATTGAGGGTCGAAAGAAGCTTGGCAGAAAACGCACCAGACAATGATTCCGTAATTGTCACTGTTTTAGTCATCAGAAACATATATTTTGGAGTTTCATTTTTGCAGTGTTCCCGAAAAACGAAGCATCCAAAGGAAAAAAACATGTAAGAAATCTCGCAGTAAAACATCACTTGAAGCATATTGATGATCCAAAGGATCAGGGCTGAAAACACACCAAACAACAATCCTATCATTGTCAATGATTTATTTATCAAAAACGAATGTTTTCAAAAAAAGATAACGCAGTAATAAAATATCAATTTCACTTTGTTCGCTCAGACACTAAACTAAACAATTTTTTCGAGATAACACTATAATTAAAATAACTGGAGGCTTTTGTTGCGATTTTATATTGGTTGTAACAGAGAAATACATTGTTGTTTAATTTGTTTAAATATCTGAATAATCAGAAGGCTTACACTGACGTTGTAACAATGAAAACATCTGAAGAATGAAAAAAACCTGACATCTTACCTAGTAAAATGAGCTTTTTAAGTTAACTTCCTCTTTCTTTAATTTTATTAATGTTAAAAATTATATTTCACTTTAATTAATATTTTAAGTTATAGAAAATTATTAAAATGAGTTTTTTTTTAAAAAAAAAATCTTGTTTACATACAATGTTTTGTTCAGTACCAAAAATTTTTGTTTGATCTTTTGCAAAATATATATTTTTAAGGTCTTTTTTTCAGGCTTTTTTTATTCTTCTTGGACGAAGGAATTAAAAATGTTAAAAAAAAGCGCTTTCATATTTATTTATTTTTTAAAAAATGTATCATTTAATTAACCAGATATCTGTGACTGACGAGTATACTCGTCATGGAAAAGTTGTAGGATTTTGTGTCTTGACAAGTATACTCATCATGGAAAAGTTGAAGGATTTTGTATCATGAAGAGTATACTCGTCATGGAGAAGTTGTAGGATTTTGTGTCATGGCGAGTATACTAGTCATGAGTAAAAAGTAGTGACTATTGGCTATTTAAATTGCAATTTTTGAGAATTACAAAACATATTCTCAAATTTCAAGATGTTAAGAATGTTTTGAGGCCAGGCCGGATTAAAAGAAATAAAAAATATGAAAAATTTAAGATGAATTCATGCGTTTCCATATGCAACCACTTAAAACTGCGTGTAAGTTCGCATAACGCATTTATTTATGTGCCATGATAATGTTTTTTAGATGTTAACCTAAAAGGGCCAAAGGCAAAAGTCGGCAAGAGGGCTTCCTCCGGGATGATCAGGCTATGCCACGAATGCGGGACTCCGACCAGGGGCTGTGCCCATTGATAGCTGTCGACCCGAAGTTACCTAGCTATCGAGTGGTATAAATGCTAATTGTTTCATGTTAGAACCATATGCTGAGATTCGAGTAATGGCTCAATGCAGTGGTGCCTTCGGAATAGTTATTTTATTGGCAAGACTAGGATGCTTTCTGGTTAAAGGGTTGTGATCAATCCTACACAGCACCTCTTTAGAACTTCCTTAGTGTTGAGTATGGTAGAACTCGATACCTTCTGATCCGTAAGCATGTAACATACCACTGGATCAAAATGATCCCTTCAGTACGGAGGTTATTACTGGCTTTCTATATACCACCACCACACTCTTCCCCATCACTGAGTCGGTGGATAGGCAAACGAACGATATAGCTGTTGTGGTGAGCGTGTGAATTGTTGCTGTTGCGTCAAGCGCGTCTGACGACTTTTGATTGCTGCGTCAAGCGTGTCTGACGGCTTTTGATTGCTCTTGCCGTGGGTAGATGGCGCTACGACAGAGTTTTTTCTCAGTTCAGTGCCAAGGTCACCAATGAGGAGAATAGAACTCTGAACCTTCTGATTCGTAAGCATGTAACATACCACTAGACCAAAATGATGACTTCAGTCTGGAGGCTTTCTAGATACCACCGCCACACTATCCCCCCCCATTGAGTCGGTGGATAGGAGAACAAACGATATAGTTGTGGTGAGCGTGTGAGTTGTTGCATATGCTATTTTCTAAAGTAGTAGCTTTAATTACTAGCAATAAGTTGATTTATAAAGTTAAATGTGTCCTTATTACACTGTAGTATTTTTTAAATAAATTGAATAATAAATTACATTTGTAAAAAATAAAAATAAATTTTTTTTTAATTTCAGTATTTTTCAAATATTTTGAAACACAAAAGATATATTATTCTTAAATTAGTAGGGTTTAAAGAGTATGATACATTTTATAATTCTATAAAGTTTTATACATAAAAAGCTAATATTTTAGAAAATAGCGTGTGTAACGCAAAAATTACGTAATATTTATTACAAAATTATTTCTTATTTGCATATGCTTATAATTTTTTAAATTATGATTATATTTCAAACATTTTGTACTTTTTTGAAACCATAATCCTTTGTAAATAATGTGTAAAAATTCGAATTATTTAATTTAAATTTAAAAGAAGTATACCTGTTTGAAAATTGTTCATATTTTCACCCCTCGAGACAAAATTAACACCCCTGAGACTTCTTAACTGGTTAAATTAAGTGAAAATATAAAAACCGTTGAGTTCCTATGTTAGGAGAGCTCTATGAAAGAAAAAAAAATACTTATACAATTGTTTTAGTGTACCACCAAGTAATGACTGTGTATATATTTCATGCTCGATTTTAGCTTAAATGTAACTTTAGCTTAATTACTACTTTTATAAACTGTGATGTGTGAATAGTTTTCCCATAATACATTGTTAATATTTCATATTAATATATATATTCAAGAAAATTATTCTCTTAAGTATGTTCTTATGGAATGTTAGCAACGAAATAAGCTTCGCCGTACTTTTCTGAAATTGTAAGAGCTTTTAGTACTATCTCGTCAAATAATCATTCTAGACTACTAGGTTTGTTTTGGAGCAATTAGAGTTTTGTTACCCAATTTGGTGACTTGGCAACATTTGGTGCCCAAATTTGATTCCAAGATAACTTTTGTTGCTGTTGCTTATGCCACCTGATCGACAGTAACATCAGATCAAGGTCCACGAAATTCATCGCGGCTAAGGGCTAGAATTTTACGCCTGTCGTTAGCCTAATCTTTGAGCCCCCAAGAAGGTGACAGGGCGATTTTGCTCGGAACAACATGATAGATGGCGACACCATTCGGACCCACTGATTTAACGAGCACGTTCTCCGTTTATACTCGGTGGGGATTTGGTGGCATCGGGCATCGGTCTAGAGTTCAATGCTCTAACCACTAGGCTACCCACGACCCCAAGATAACTTTTAAGTAACATTACTGACACTTTTTCTCCGCCTGCAAACCATCTTTCCAGCTACAGCCCTTTCCGGCAGAGAAGCAAACAAAATCCGAATCTTCCGTAACAATATTTTAAAATGGCGTAATGCGATTCTTATAAAATAACTTTTTAGAAGAATATAATTTGAAGACTTATTAAACAATTAAAAAAACACTTTACTACAGCAGCTATGCTTTTAAAACATTGATAATTATTTTCAAAAATTTAGAAGGGATTCAAAGGGAAGAAAAGTGGAATGGCTGTCATTTTTATCCAATGTGTCAAGTTTTTATGCCATTAGAAACGTTTTATTTGCATTTATTTGATGAGGGACATTTACTTTTACTCTTACTATGCATATTTATGAGACTACAGACAAATAATCTTCAGACATGAACTACTCAATGAAAGATCTTCCTCGTGAAATACACTCAAAATATCTACACTCTAACTTTAAGAATGAATATTTTTCAAGTGTATTTTTTCTTTACTTTTTAAAGTTCCAAATAAAGATTTTTAGAGCATATAATGTAAAAGCCTTTTTAGAGGAAAAAGAATATAATGAGGATAGTTAATCATTCTGTATCAGAGGTCAGCAAACTAAGGCCTGCGAGTCACAAGTGGCTCTTTGCATAAACGGTTACAGCTCTCCAGACTTCTGTCTATATGTATTATAATTAATAAATCATTGTCTTTAAAATATGATTTTTTAAAATCGGGTCCATCATTTGTACTCGCCCTGCATTTAAAACAACTACTTCTGTATTAAATTATTTTACATTAACAAAGTTTGTTGAGAATCACAGAAAGCATTAGTAGAACAAGCAATTATATATTACTCTGGAATACCCTACTCATATCGTAAAGCATTTGAAATTTACTTCAGATGAAGATGTAGATCAGATGTAGCGTATGAACATGCAATTGCCAATGAAAGTATCGTTGCTGATGATTTGGGGGTGGATACTGATTTTCCACGAAGTCGAAACAGGTTTAAAAAGAAACTGTTTCAAGATGAACAAACCGACGAATCAATCAACAATCCAAGACAAAAGTTTAAGGTTGAATTTTAAAATATAACATTAAACACTGCTATTACTTCAAATTCAAAAAGATTCAGTCAATTAAAAGAACATTACAATGGACTAAATTCATGACGGTCACATGATAATATAAACACGTGTTCTACATTGAATTCAAAAAGGACAATAAACTAGCTCGTACTTTTTATTCTATTTGTAAAACTTAGGTTAAATTTTAAATTGCATAGTTGGGTAAAGATGCTCAAGAGTTATAAAAAGAAATTTCTGCAAAAAGATTTTAAAATTAAAGAAAAAAAAGTCTTGTTTTATGCATGTACTTTTAAATAAAGTGACAAATATTAATTTTTTTAAAAAAAAGTTTCTGTAAAAAACGTCATTTGGCAACAACGAAGTGCCTGAACTGATTTGTTGAAAATAGATAATTGCATTTACGTGACTATGAAGTCGCATTTGTTTTTGAACTTGATTGGCTAAAAACACGTGGTTTAAAATTATCATGTGATTTTGTCGTCACATGAATTTAGTCCATTACTTCAAGGTACTTACTATATACCTAATTTAAAAAACTGGAGTGACAAAGAAATTTTAAAACATTGTGAAGAATTAGAACGAAAATTAACGGATACTAAAAATATTAATGAAAAGACATAGCGGGATTAAATTTGTTTGAAGAAATAAAATCTTTGCGGATGTTTTACCAAACAGGATGTGTCTTCTATTGATGTTTTAAATTATATTTATGAAAACAATCTTATCGATGCATTTCCAAATATTGCAATCACTTTACGGATTTCTTTAACCCTGCCAGTTTCGGTGGCTACTGGAGAACGAAGTTTTCCAAAACTTAAAATTATAAAAAAACTACATGTGATCTACTATGGCGCAGGAGAGGTTATCGGACTTTTCAATTATATCCATAGAGAGCGAAATTTTGGATAAATTAAATATAAAGGTATTGATACGAGCATTTGTAGCTGCTAAAGCTAGGAGAATCAATATATTTGAATATATTCTCTAATTTTTATATTTTACTTAAAAAATTTTACATCATTTTGTTTTGTTTTTAAAATTTATGAAATAATAAAAAAAACAATAAAAAAAACGTGTTTTAATATTATAATTTTAAAGCTTTTCAGTTCGAAAGTCAAATTTCGAATACTATAGAAGAGTATTTCGCATATAATTTGTAGCACTTTATAAGAGCAACAGAACCCCCCACAAAGGGGCGCCGAATTTCAACTTGAACAAGGGCGCCTAATACCCACGCGGCGGCCCTGACAGTTTTATTCTTTTGCACAAGCACATTGAAAGTATCATTTATATTACTATTTTATAGGGGCAAGTTTTTAAATGAACAAAATACAAGCTCTTAAACTTGAACATTTATCAATTTTTATAAGGATCTGCATACTTAGCTTACATTAGCATTCTCAGCTTTTTAAAACAACTTTTATAGGGCTAAAAAATATAATCATCATTTACGAATAGTGCAATATTACCTATTTAAAAAAATTCTAGAGTGTAATACAGGTTCTAAGACTTAGATGGAAATGTGAAGAAAGGAGCAGAAACTAGACAGAAATTTACATCGGATACAAACAAAATAGGATAAAAATCCTTGAAAGGTTAAAATCTACCACAGCAATTTTTTCAAGTATGAAGCTTCAAGTAATTTTCAATGCATCCGATCCTAGCACCTAGTCTTTGAAATCAAAAATTAAAAACAATAAAGATTAATTAAAACGATTGAAAAAGTTATTGAGCTATACTACTACTGTGACAATTAAATAAACGGAATAGTCTTAAAAATAAAAATAAAAAAATTAGCTTTATTGAAAACATGTGTAAATACCTTTTAATCCCCTTCAACATTCTCTCCTTCCCTATCAATACACAGCTGCATACGAGTTTTTCACCGTTCAAAGCAGTGCTGCGGCTCATGAGGTGTCACCATCTTCACCTCTCCCACAGACTGCAAATGTGTTCCCATCAATGCATTTTTCACTTTAAGAACAGGTAGAAGTCATATGGTGTGAGATCTGGTGAGTACGGTGGATTCTCGAGCACAGAGTAATGCGCTTATTAATCAAGAACTGTTTTACAGAAAGCACAATGAGCACCGAGAGGCATTACCTGGGTGCAAAATACACGTGTTGTTGCTCTACAGATCTTTCCTTTTCTTCAACACTCTTTCTCTAAACTTTTCTGGACCTCAATGTAGTACTGCTGTTTTACCTTTTGGCCTCGAGGTACCATGTTGATGCCATTAACATCGAACAAAAACGATGAGCATTTCCTGTCCTTGAAGCCACAGATCGACAAGAATGTTCATCACCTTCAGCAAACTCTCGATTTTCCGAATATTATTTGTGCCATTCAAAAATTTGACAATGTGACGTATTGTTATCTCCAAACCCTCCTTTTACCATTTAAAACATTCAGTCGGATACTTTTTAAAATTTCACGAGAAATTTCAAATTTTTGTGCATTTTGAATTTTACGTTTATCGTGATCGCGGAACTTCGACACAACAATGTCTTTCTCAAACAAGGATAAAAAACAACCCGAACTAGATAGAGGAATGGAATAACGTTCCACGGGGGCACCGGAAAGATCAAGGCCAACTATATTCCATACTCACCCTAACAGCTAAGCCATGCGCAGTCCAGGAGTTTAATTGTCACATCTTGTAAGTAACTTAGCCACGCTATTGAGCTATTGTGCCTTGTTTTTGTGGCCTAAGAAAAGAAAATAGATAGAACAGTCCTCGAAGCTACAATAATGTTTACCATAATAGATGCACAGTATTTATCGGATAGATATTTTTATTATTTTTATTTTTAAAATGGTATAAATAATTCTTTCATTAAGTTTTATTTATATCTTTTTATTAATGTCTTAAATTGACTGCCCCGCTATCCCTTCACAATGAAGAGCATATAAATATCCCATCTTAGATTCATTGATTTTTCTCTTTGTTCTGGGTATTAGGTTAATGCATGAGCACTTCTGACAGTGGCAGCTGTTTTCAAAAGAAGATCATTTTAAACAAAGACCACAATTTTATGGCTAGGAATTATTTCAACGGATGTCAAAATTTTTATTACCGTAGTTATTATTCACTGAGATATTATCATTCTTTTTATTTGTTATTCCATTTTTCCTTTTGTCGCTTTGGTTGGGGATCAGAATTTAATAAAGATATATTTCTTGACTGATTATAAATGTGAAACATAAGCATAATAATTTTTATCGCAGAGCTTCATAGACTGAATGAATCTCTTTTGTGCAGCTTAAATTCAAAATTCTATCTATTTTTCATTCTAAATATATAAATTTGACAAATAACTAATTTCAATAAAACTATAAGGAATGATAAACATTAGTTATCTTTTTAGAGTCATATGAATATTTCTTTGAATGGAATAATTTATTTTCAGATGAAAAAATGTTGACATTTCTTAGGGAGTCTCAAAAATTCTTTTCGTATTCACTTTCAATGCAGTTTATTCAGCCTATCAATACATTTCCTATGGAAAAAGGGAATAAAAAGTACTTTTAATATTGTATCTACAGCTAGAACTCTACAAATTTCAAATAAAATCTTCTTTTGATATTATAATTTATCGTTCAAATGAAACGGGAAACTATCACATAAAACTAGCATTGTGTAATTAACTATAATGTATATGAAGAAAAATATGATAAATGTACGAAACAATTTATTTGAAGAAATTTTTGAATGCATATCAACCTCTTAAATTAGCAGCTCTTAAAATGTAGTCCGCGGAGTCTGTAAAGTAACCAGGGGCGTAGCTACCGCCGTATCAATGATACGGGCCACCAAGCTACAGGAGCCCCAACATGTGTAATTCCAATCCCACTAACATGGATCCCATATCTAAAAAAGACCCCGAAGGAATTTTGATATAGGGCCCGCTTAGAGCTAGCTACACTGTAAATGTAATGTTGAGATTACCGTCTTTTACAGACTCTGAAAGGCCTTGTGGAAAAATTGAAAGATGTTCCCACACACACACACACACACACACATACTAGACTAAATCACTAAATAATCCCCAAAGAAAAACTCTTCAAGAACTTGTGTTTTGGTCAAAAATATTAAGTTGGAGAGGTTTGTTCTCAAAATTTGAGGGTTGCATGTCACGCTGATGCATAAGGGGGGGGGGAGGCGGCGATCGAAATTTTAAGAACGTACACCTTACAGGAGAGGTTTCCAAACTACTTTGTCTCTTGCACCCATTGCCATGCTTTTCGTCTTTGAATAGACCCCTACTTACCTATATAAATTTTTTTGCACATTTTAAACTAAATGTCTCTTTAATAGCTGGTATAGAGCTATTTACTTTAAAAGATTAAAATTTTTAATGTAGTTAAGTATAGTGTTTAATACTTAAAAATCACATGTTAATTAATTTAAAATTCGATCTTAATAATACATAAAATAATTGAGTAGAGAAGAAAGGTGTTTTTAATGGGAGGAAGGAATCTGGTGCTTCAATAAATTTTCGACATTTGCATCAATTTTGTCGAGTTTTACCCTAAATTTACTCAATTAATAATATCCGTAGTCTTCTCTCTCTGTCTCTCTTTTTTGAGTTTGGCAACCACGATAAAACTCCTCTTATTAGAAAAAACAATTAAAAATTTCTCTTAATATTCCATAATTCGGGGTAAGTAACAGGAATGTCTTTTTGCTGCTAAAATTGCTCTGACATCCGTTTCTAAACTTTACTTTAAGATCTTCGTTAATGCCTATATAGATCAATTCCTCTTGTAATATGGCATTTATTTTCTTCAATGGGACCATATGATTTTCTAGGTCTACTGTGGTATTATCATATAGTCAAAGTATTCTTAAACCTGGTTCCAAAATCTGAATAGAGGGCATTTAAATATTGAATGTTGGTTGAAACGTCATTTTAAAAAGCAGATTGTCTGTGACAAAATAAGAAAAACTTGGAAAATTCGCGATGTCCAATATTAAACTGCTTCAGCTTAATTCTGGGAAGAAAAGCTGAAATGACGGTCCTTGTTTTAATAAAATATATGCTGTCATTTTGTAACTGTGCAAATTACCTTATTAAATGTAGTAAATACATCTGTAAAATAGATAAAATCTGTCTTCCCTCGATTAAATTTTCTTTTAAAATTAAAATCACGATCTGGTTTAATGAAAGTCACTATCGTAGACCTCCATTTACACTTCATGGACCCCTAAATTTTTTTCCACTGACGTAGACCCCTTGCAAGTCGTCATAGATCCATAGGGGTCCATATTGGGAATCACTTCCTTATTACAGGCTACCGAAGGCAGGCCACAACCAGTTTGCCCCCGTACGCTGTACCTTGTACTGATATTTTCTTCTTCCTATCTTTGATTTACACGTATTTTTAGTTCTTATAGTGAGATTTTTAGTGCAAGTGATTTTAAGAGAGGCAGTTTGTCCATGAGACTGAAATATTTCTAATCCGGGGTTTTCTTTGTGGTGAAGGCGGGAATTTTTCATTGAAGGCAGGAATTTAGATTCTTGAAAATATTCATCAAATAACAGGGATTGGCAAGGCAAAGTTCAATTTGTTGCTTGAGAAGAAATGAAAATGAAAAGCTATATAATCCAAAACAGCCCATATTATCTCTGTCCTAATTGCAATGTAAGACTTAATATTACATTATGCTTCAAATTGTGTGATCATACATACAGTAGAACCTGTTATTATGCGGTCCTTTTTTATGAGAGTTGTATTGTGCGTTTTTTTTATGTAGTATATGAATTTCAACGGATTTGGTGCATCTGTAATGTTTTCTATCAAGGCATATATGTACACTTCAAGACGCTCTATTCATTTGTGATTACTAGTCTCTCGACAATGCACGTTCAACTCTCTCACGTGCTAGTATTCTCTCAACGTGATAGCAGCACGCGCTTGTTTGAAGACGAAACTTTCAATAACAGTGGCATTATCAATAATTCGATAGATGATGAAGACGGACAAGAAAAACCGGATTCTTTGAGAGTGGATAAAACATATGTAGGGATTCAGCTTTCCAACAAATCGGAAAAGCAATTTCTTAAAATAGATACCAATTCCGAACGAAGTTTGAAATTCTAAAAAGAGCTTCGATCATGCATACCTGGTTATCGTGACGTTTACTAGAAACTGACCAACCGACCGTCATCACAAAAACTTATCACATACTTTATGGTGCCAAAAAATAAATCAATTGAAACTGTATGTTCCAAATGGCGAAAGCGATTTTGAACTAATTCATCAAAAGAAGATGCAGGCTTTGGATTACGATGAGTAGCAGTGAATTATGAATGCCCATTTTGAAATTTCTCCGTGTGTATGTAATAAAAAATTAAATATTTGAAAAATGTCTCCATGCAATTTAATTATTTATTTTGTGTTTGGAAGTGCTCTCATAAAGTTCGTAAATTTTATTTATTTATCCAATGCTTGGCCATATTGGCCATCAGGTCATTAGGCAATTTGATGTACTTTCTAAGTGCGACTTTTTTTATGCGGTCCCTCTCCACCGCATAAAAAAAATTATGTAGTATGTCAACAACGTTGTTTGTTGTATGTATGTATTTATGAAATTTTGAATATTTTTGTTGTGCGATTTCTTTTTATGCGGTGGTCCTTATCTACCGCAAAATATACAGGTTTTACTGTTTCTGAACACACACTCAAAATCCTCAACCGTTTGAAAAAGAGGTACGAACATGAAATTTTTTTGTAAGTATGATATAATTTCTTTTAGAATATATATATATATATGACACATTCTTCATGATGTACAGAGTGTACTTATAAAAAGCAAATATTTGGGAGTTTTTGTGTTTCACAATTACAAAATGAAAAATAATGTAAAAACTTTAAAATTGAAAATTAAAATAAAATTCTTCCATTTTTGCATTCTGTTAAGTATTATACTTAGTTACATACAATTAAGAGTATAACATTTTTTGGAAAATTTTGGGCAAAAAAATTAATTTCTTAAAGGGTTAATCTGTATTCATAGTGTGAAACATTCCAGAGTAGTATACATAAAACATAAAAATCGTACAGCTGTTGCTAAGAAATTTAACGCCTTAAAGCAATCTTATATTTTGAAAAACACAAAACGTTTTTGGACATGTATAGTTATACACATTCTTTGTTCCATTTTTATTGTTAACACAAATTCTAAGAAAGAACAAAAACGAAATAACGATTAATCATGAGAAAAATCATCAAAATAAGAACAACTTAGGTCATAGAAATCAAAGTAATATTTTTTTTACATAATGAAATAATTAATTAAATATATTTCAAAATTAAATCTAAGATTTCGACTCATGTTTGAGACAAGAGATAAGGTGCCGGATGCTGTTTTTCTGTGTTAATATTTTTAAATTATCGTGAAAAGGGTAAAATGGTTCTCGGAATCTGCCATGTCGTTTTTTATACATGCTATAATTGACGTTCAACAAGAGCGTCAAAGTATACGTGTTAATTGAAAACTAATCAATTTGTTGAAGTCAACGACCTTAAATGATCTTGACATATCTAATTAAACCACATCCGAGCGGAAAAAGGGGGAGCATTTAAAATAGTCAGATCAATATTGAACGGGATAGAGCTCAAACGTAATTCCGTAAGTGCAAATGTTGTTAATAATGGCTCTCATATTTTTACGTGTCCTAAAATTACTTGAGGTGAAAAAGGCGAATTCATACAAAACTCATGCAAAAATGTATCAAAACCATGTAATTCATCGAATCATAACCAACATTTGGTAGTTAGTCTTTTTGAAGTGCATGAATCAAGTTCCGTAGCCAGATTTCTCAATCAGAGAAGGTTAAATGGCATGCAAAGACTTAACACTATTTCTCCATAAAAGGGACACGTATTGGTTGAATTAATTTTTTTATTTTCGATGAAGTTAGTTCTAATATATTTAATGAAATGTTGAGTATTCATGTTTTCATAAAAACTGAGTTTTAAAAAACAAATAGAATTCGGAAATTATTTGTGATACTGTGTTTTTCAGATATTTTAAGCTATAGAAGTCATAGAATGTACGTAAATATATGCACATACAAAGTCTGTTCAAAAAGTTTCCAACCTTGAATTTTCTCGCGCACAGTACAGATTCTAAAATGGCGCCACTGTGCACAATGGAAGGTGTAGCATAATGCACATGTTTGAATTTTTTCTCTTCGTTCCAGTGTACCAGTCGTTTCCTGCAGGTAGTCCAGTGAGGTGCTGAAATTCATGTTCGTCGGTTTTTTATTTTTCTAAAGATGACTGAATGACTTCAGCAGAGGTACTGGCATCAAATTTTTTGTCAAAAGATTGGTGATTTTCTAAGTGAAACAATTCGTAAGATTCAGCAAGTGCTTAAAGGCGATGCTTTGGGGGTCACAGAAATTAAGGAGTGGTTTAACCATTTCAAAAGTGGCCGCACGTCGGTAGAGAGTGACCAGCGTTCTGGGAGGCCACAAACCGCTCTAAATACAGTTTTTGTTGAAAAGTTAGAAATCTGATAATGAATAATCGTCGTTTAACCATACGAGAGACTGTTGAACAAGTAGAGATCAGTACAAGGTTCTCCACATATAATTTTGTATGACTATGCACAGAGCGGCTGAGAAATTTGTTACCAAACTTCTTTCGGTGGAAGAGAACGAACTGCGTTTTGCAGTTTCACAAGACCTATTGGATACTATAAACACTGAACCTGGCTCTCTGAGACTTCTGGCTGTTCCCAAAAATGCAAATGCCATAGATACGATCCCGTTTTTAGAGCAGAGAAGAGATAAGGCAGAATACGACGCGGTGGAGTTGAACTCTATTCCGAAAAAAGGCCCCTGACAGTGTTTTCGGCAGTGGCAGGAATACAGGACTGAGAGTGTGGGAAGGCGCAAATGGACTACTTTGAAATTGATTAGGATCCTTATCCCGCTAAGGAATTAAGATACTTTTTCTGGCCACAGGTCGAATACTTTTTGAGCAGATCTTGTATATATACAATATATATTATCTTTGAATGAAATCTCTTTTTAAGAACATTGTATTTGCAGAATATATTAGGATTTTTAAATGAAATTTATCCATACATACACGAATGTAAAATTCGATTGCAAACTTTAAAAACAATCAATATTTTCTTTCATAATTAGAAACTTTTGTAGAAAGAATGTATAAGTATGACGCACTAAATACACTATGAATGTATACAAAAAACATTACCCGGGAATATCATAGATAATACGGGGTAGTATTTTTTTTTTTGGTCTTAAAAATAGATTTATATTATACGATTATATTTAAAAATATAGAAGGAAATTTCAAACAAAAGAGGGCAATTAGTTTTACAGGTAAACATTTAGAATGAAAAAATTGAGAACGAACGAGGGGCCTTCAGATGGGGATAGTTATTTTATTCTTAAATAAATAAAAAAATGACAGTTATATTTTATAAAAAAAGCTACTAAAAATAAGAAAACATTATTGACATTTATTGATATATTAACATTATATTTTTTTCTGTATTTTATTTCGAAACATATACTTCACATTTCATCTAGCTACTCTTTTCTATTCTCCGTTGGACGTCCACTGAAGATGGGCGGGATAAACGTGTGTGGACAAATATAAATAAAAAATACATTAATGTGCAAAATAAAATAGTCAATGATTGGTTGCTGTCATTAATTTTACTCACTAACTTAATTTGATACTTTTTCGTTTCAGCGGCACTAATCTCGCCAAGCAGGTTTTATTGGCGACAACACACAAAAAATGTAAACAAATAAGAGTGTTCTCATTGGTTTTTTCATCTCTTTTTGATGTATTATGAAAAGAACGTTACTGATAAGAAAAAAACACAGCTTGTTTTAAAAATGAGGAAATTTCTGTTTACCAGCGGGAATATATTGTTTGGCGACTTTATCGCCTGCGCCGGCGAAACAGAAAAATACCCTTGATTTTAATAGCTGTATTATAAAATTACGGTTATGTTACTGATTATAACAAAGATAAATATGTTTACGTTTATAATACTACACTACAATTGTATAAAATATTTACAATTTTTTTAATGAATATTATTTATTGTACTCTAATTATAGATTGTAGTTATTATTGGACCAAATTTACAATCTTGTTAGAACAAAATCATGTTTCAGGATTGCATATTATATGAGAGATATTAATGTATAAATTCATACATATACTATGATCCGTTTCGCTTAAATACTGCAAAAATTCACATGCAAGCTGAAGAAAGGGCCGTTGTTCTGCAAAAACTCATAAATACCTGAATTATTTTCTACCATTTCCAACAAAAACACACTAGCGAATGCCTAATACTTTTCCGGCAAAGAAAAAAGAAATAACAAGCTATTCTGCGGATCTTTCATCAATGGCAAGAACGTGAAAATAAATTATGAAACGTGTCTGTCGTTTTTCTTTCACTTCATGGATTATTCATTTTGTATTTATTTTGCAGGAAGAGCAAGGAAGAATTCCAAACGGTGAGTTTCATTTTCGAACCTTGCTGCGGCTGCAATGTAAGTACTTTTTCCATCATTATGTAGTTCTTATATCTTATTGGGAATATAGTATTTATATATTTTGTCTTACCAGATGCTGTTGTAGCAACTAAAATGTACTTTCATAAGGTTCTTTTACAGAGAACCGCATAAGAATATCAAGAGAGTAATTCGTATTTGCGAAATCTGAAATAGTCTTTGGATAATCTATAAATGTTTTTCATCCATAAATAATTTAAAATTCATTATCATAATATTTTAAAAAAGCTTCCCATCACGGAATTTTTACTATGTTCAAACGGTAGAAGTTCACTAGATTTTCGATTAAAATTATAAAAAAAAAAAAAAAAAAAAAAAATCGAACTCCCCTTCCCCCGTAAAAAAACAAGACTGATCCAATAAATCTTTGTACTGACAGTTCTCGATGACATCATCACCTTCAAAGTAATCCTCTTCAGCCTTCACACACTTATGCATTTGTTGCTGCCAATGCTGGTAACAGTTCTGGAACGAGGTTTTTGGATGCCCTTCAGGATATTCTTCGTTTTTGCCTGAACCTCTTCAGCTGAGGAAAAATGGGTTCATTTTAAGCAAGATTCAATTGTAGGAGATTAAAAAAGTCGCATGGTGTCAAATCAGGTGAATAAAGATGATGCCCCATCACAGTAATGTTTTTGCTGGTCAGAAACTGCTTGACAAATTGGATCGTGTGAGAAGGCACATTGTCCTGGTGCAACAGCCATCCATCACTCAACTGTGGCCTTTTTCTCCTAATTTTTGTACGAAGTCTTTTTAGTACATCAATAGAGTTGTGTTGATTAACAGTCTGACCACTGGGAACCCACTCAATCATTACAATTCCAATAATGTCGAAGAAGACAATTAACATTGCCTTAAATTTTGTTTCTGACATGCATGCTTTTTTGAAAGCCCTTCAGGGGATCCTGGAGACTTCCACTGCATCAACTGGCGACTTACTTTCTGGGTCATAGGTAAAATGATATGTTTCATCACATGTTACAACAGATTTAAGGAAATTTGGCTGGTTTGTAATGCGTTAGAACATGTTCAATTTGCGTCACTGTTTTTGGTCATCGGACAGAAATTTGGAACAACCTTCGCACAAATCTTCCTCGTGTGTAATTCGTCAGTTAAAATACGTTGAACAGTGATTCAAGTGATATTCGCTGTTTTTCGTCCTACAACTCAAGGTAAATCAGTTCAACTATATATAGGTGTGGTATAAGAATTTTTAGACAGCAAAAAGGATGAAAACTATCAACAGTTGGTGAAAGAACTCCTACAAAATTTTCATGACCCAAGAAGCAATATGTCTCTAAAGATCCATTTTTTACATTCCCATTTTGATTTTTTCCCTAAAAACTGTGGAACTGTTAGCGAACACAGTGAAAGGTTTCATCAAGATATCACAGCAATGGAACGTATATATCAGGGTCGTCGGGATGAATCAATGCTCGCAGACTACTGTTGAACAGGGATAACTCGGGCTTCGATATACATGAGGCACTTCAAAAGGAAATGTTCACAGGAAATAAACTAAAAAATACTACCGATTTCTGATTATGAACACGGTTTCTAGAAACATGACTTATTGTACTGTATGTATTAGTTAGTAATGTTTTGTTCTTCAAATTTATACCAATAAATTGATGGATGGGCTGTGGTATATCTTAAAAACAAGAGCTAATAAATAAATTTCATTTACATATTCGTTTTTTTCAACCCAAAATTAGTAAGAATAGGCTATTTGAAACTAAGAAATAGACAGAAAGTTGTTTTTTGTTGCCTAGTGTAATTTTTCGTGGAGTTCAACTCTATATAACCGTACGCATCAACCCGTTTAGTGTTGCTGGCGTATATATACGTCTCGCTCAACCGGGGCATTAAATACTCCGGACGTGTATATACGTCTTTCCACAATGCGATTCTTTTCTTCGAGCTACTATCAGTAATATTTCTGAAGGCTTTTGAATGCAACAAAATGACCTTGACAGTGTTTACGAAGAATTTACTTATTTCAAAGAAAAATGTGCTTTTATTTATGCCTTTTCTTTTTCCTCAAATAAACCGCATAAGCGTGCCTATATGAAAAATGGTGGCACTAGATAGAGAATTATGCGTAACTTTTAATCGGCAGTTAATAGGTTGAAAGCTAGGTAATTGGTGCGAATCATTAAAAAAACGATGTAGAGATTTTATAAAGTTTTTGTTTGTTTCAAATAAATTTTGCTTAGTTTTTATATTCATTCGACCCAAATATCCAGTTAATTTAATTACATCCTATTTAAAATGACGAACAAATGTTGGTGAAATAAGGCAAAAATTCGTTTATACGTCCCTCCAAAAACACATACACACATATATATGGTGTTACTTTTATGATAATTTTTACCCATTAGGCATTTTTGTTGCTCTAATTAGAATGATCCATTCTGATTTCTATACATATTGTATAACAAAAAAGCCTTTATCCTTACTGTAAATAATAAATTTATTTTTTGAAAGTATTTTTTATTCCATATTCAAATGATTTTACTTTTGTACAAAGTCTGTTGAAGACAATTTCATATAAATTCCCAAAGAACTTTCACGATTTCAAGTTATATGCGTTTATTTGCTGTTTCATACCTGTTTCAATTTTCAAAAACTCTTCTTAAACCTCCTAAGGAAAACACGAACACTTATAAAAACCAATAAAAACAGAAAAAAGGGCATCCAAAAATACAGTAGCGGGTCCTTGATCATTTGTATCGTATCATTCAGGACATCAGATCGATTTATTTTTTTTACCTTCTTTCAATGATAAAATGACAATAATAAAAAAAAAATAACTGCATATTACAAGACAAACTAAGCTTCTTAAAAAACTCACATAAAAACTTTCACGATTTTAATAATGCTACCAGTCTGGAAGGAAAAAAAAACACGAAAAGACACGAAGCATAATAATTGCAGGATAAAGTTTAATATCGACGGTTTTGGCTAGAACCGAAAAATTATTTTCAAAAACTAAACAGCGTGCGACTTTGTGCAATACTTATTACTGCCATAAAATTCCTCGAAAACATTAAAACTCACTTCACTGCAGTAACGGTGGCAATGAGGGAGAAAAAACTTACCCCAAGGCATGACAGCGACATCAGAAAAAAGTCCCCCTCGTCAGAAAAAAAGCGGAACGGGGAGGAGTCTTTTCCCCTCCATGTCATTTTGGCAGCACTTGATTTCTCAACAAGTGTTTAACATTTTTTCCAGAAAGGCCATCTTTTATTACCCGGGGCTGCCTGACTGACTAACGTGTCGTTTGAAAAGAAACTATGGAGCAAAGTAAATAAAAGCCGCGAGCAGTAGCTAAAGTTGTCATTTGAAAACTGGGAAGGGGAAAAAATTTAAGGAAAGATAGACAGGGTAAGAGCAGAATCTAATGTGATTTCTTTGGGCTTTTTCGAGACGTTTGCTAATTATAAAAAAGAAGCAATGAGTTGAATTTGACATTTAATATTAGATTGAATCAAAAAACTGCTTTTATAAGCCGTCAAAGATGAGATTGTAAATGTTTTAGCTCGTTCTTGAAGTATCATGTAAGTGAAGTAGGTAGTATGCTGTATAAATTGTAACAGAACACAAAGAAAAAATGGTCAATAGAAAACATTACTTTCTTCAGGAATACAAATATTTTAAGTTCGGAAAATATAATTAATCCTAATTAATAAAAAGGCGAAATTCACATAAAAAATCATTTGATGTGGGATTAAATAACACTGAAGTTGTCTCTATTTGAAATAACGATTTCAGGTTGAAAAATAGGTATTTAAGATGATAACTCTCAAAATAGTACGCATTCTGTTTCATTTGCCATTTTTAATCTAAAAATATATCTATCAATTCCACTTTTCTTCTTTCAGATAGTCCTCAACGAATTTCAAAAGGGTTGTTTACGTAAATACATTAAAGTGAAATGCATTTAACTATATATTGGGAATAACGAGACCCTTGGACCTAATCGAATAGATAAATTGATATTTTGAATTGTGCTGTTTCCTGAAGAATATTATTATCAAACGCCTATTTACGAGTATTTTGTATGGAGTGCAATAACTTTAGATATGGAATAATATCTGATTTCACGAATTATTCGTCTATAACATGTACATCTAACATTTCTCTGAAAAGTTACAGTCAAAAATACTATGAAAGATTCTTATCTTCTTTATTTACAAAGAAAAATTGAAGGATGTCATTAATTTAAGCATTTATATGCAGAGTGCAACTAATCCATCTAGTTTCAGCACTTGACATAAGGAATTTATAATTTTACAATGAAGATTTTATAATATTTAAAAAAAATTATGACACAAGAAACAACTCAACAAGAAAGAGTTACCAGAAAGGAGAGGGTATCGGTAGATTTGATACTTTAAAAATGAAATTTTTTAAAATTATCATAGGAACGGAGTGTTTTATTCATGAAATACTGCTACCAGAGCAAATTATTCTTTGGCATATCTCTGCCTATGATGCAAGTGTTTATCCAACTGAAATTGATTCGTGGAGTTGGCAGATGTCTTTCTGCGGGATTGCTTACCATACATGTTCCAACTGGTGAGTTAGATCAACGCGATTCAGGTACGCCATGAGACACCAGCTAATCAGCACCCAAACGCTCTCTAATGGAAAGAAATCTGGCAATCGCGCCGGACAGGGAAGTATTGGAGATGTACGAAGGGCAATAGTAAAAGGCGTGTCGTTTGTGGTTGGGTAGTATCCTGTAGTAATGTAATTCCAGGGGTACCTTCTATCAGAGGAAGAGAGAGAGAGAGAGAGAGAAAACTTACAAAAAAATGATTTCATTAAAAGGAATATTATCTTTGTTAACGACCACTTTTGTAAACGAAACAAATTGCTTCATTTTAAATATGTTGTCAAACTTTTCGCAGGTTATTTTTAAATCTTAAAGAAATACAAATTAATTTTAAATAAATTCATAATTATCTTTTACATACTGTTTCAAAGGAAGGAACATTTATCACTTCAGTTGATCTTATTTGCACATATATAAATTTCGGTAGCTGAATAAATAGACTCGATTCAAAACTGCAGCAAGCTACTGTTTTTTTTTCTAAAGAGGGTAATTTATTCAGGGTTATTTCAACCCTTTTATTTTCATTTAAGCATGTTATAAAATACGAAATGTGTTATAGTTACTTCTGTTTGAGGTTGAAATTTTTATTTAAATTTAAGTGTATTCCATTTCATGAATGCTTCCTATCTTATTCATGGAACGAAGAAATTATTGACGGAAGTAATTTTGACGCAACAGTGGTTTCTCAATGCGGTATATTCATTAATAAATTGGGACTTTCATACTTTAGACAAAATATAAGATTTTCATTAACTCTCAGTACATTTTGTTTATGTGGAACAATTTTTTTTAAAATTAAAACATTCAAAATAATTTTGAATAAAATATAATGTAGAAAAAGAGATTAACTTCAAGAAATGAAAGAAAAAATATTGTATATTTAGAAGAAAAAATGCTATGGAAAATGTGTGTGTTTCTATGGTGCCTCTTCTTCCTCCTTCCGTTGATCCCTAGCACAAATACTTATCTTTCTTAATGTTTATTCGAGTCGTGTATATATACTGAATTCATCATACACACTGGAGTTAATACTTAATACGATAATACATACATACATGAATGCATGTATGTTTATATATATATAGATATGTAACAATTCCCTTGAAATTCTCTAAATATCTTCCAGTATATTTGTAATGGTACTGGCCTTCAGGACTCGCACGTAAATAATTATTGCTTTCCTTCCTGGTGACATTTAATCATAATAGTATCTTGAAAGTTAACAACTTGCATTTTAAAAGTAAGATTACATCAGAAACTATCAACCAATAGCTTTCCACCAATCATAGCCTCCGTAAGAGGAAGTCACACTGATTGCCGCTTCATATAAATAGCCAGAACACTGAAATTTCTTTGTCGAGTGTAACTAGCTGTAGCTCGATTTGTGTTTTATCTTCTTCTTGTTACGACGAGAAACGATATGTGTTAATCGTATAAATGTTTAAAAGAAGAAAAAAACCAGATTTCTTTCAACAAAGGAATACCTCTTCAATAGCATCTTAATGCAACACCAACAATCTAAAATATGATCGTTAAAGAAACCTTTACACTCACCCCGCCCTGTTTTTACCAATGGCTACGATTATATATATATATATATATATTCATAAATCTGTACAGAATAGTTATATAATATGTACAGAATATTATAACCTAAGATAACTAGTCAAGATAGTAACAAGTATTAGTCACAGTAGTACTATATATAGCAAATTTCTGGCCCTTAGGAACCAATATATATAACAAGAAAATATAGGTAAAAATTAAAACTCTCTTTGCCCTAGGAACTGAAACTTAGTTTTAAGGTCAGTCAACCTTTCTCTGTATTAGTTTATGCAACTGGGTTGTACAGAATAAAAAATATATAAGAATAAGGTTCCATTAATATATTAAAGATAATAATAATAACACTAAAAATAATATTAAAATTACTAAAACTAAGTTACCAATGCCAAACACTTGGTAAGATAATACCAAGAAAAAATGCAACTACATACCAAAGCCAGAAAATTAAATATATACCGTTAAATCCGGTGTATATAACGCACACTTTTAACACAAAAAATGAAATCGAAATTTACGGGTGTGTGTTATACGCCGGGTATATAAAAATGATAGCTTCAAAAATGAAAAAAGAGATGAGTTAAAAAATTAGACCTACATAGATCAGAATACCGTTTATTTAAAAGAAATGACATATATAATGAACTTAAAGAGTTGTAGTTCTAGAAGTATGGTATTTTTTTCAAAATCCGGGATAATACCTCGAAGAAATTACTTCAAAACATAATAGCATTGCATGCGCACATTTCAAGTTCCTTCGTAGAAAAGGGGTATGTGCATTATACGGCGAAATATACCTAAAAATTAAAAAATGAAGCATGAAAGTATGAGTGTGCGTTATACGCCAGATTTTACAGTAAGTAAAATAATGTCTTTAAGAAGACAATGCAAAAGCACACAACTTTTCAGGAATATAAACTTTACACCAAAATGTACATTCTCACCGAAATTCCATTCATTTAATGCTTCTTCTCCGAAATACAGATGAATGACTGCTATATTAATGGAGATTCCCTGGTGGCTTAAATTATCGGTTCAGCAATACCTAGTATTAAACTTAAATAAATCATAGAATTGTATTCATCGTTAATGAATCAGTTCTGTGTATGGAGAAGGATTTAGGATTATGCTTGCAATTTGGGAATATATTAGATTCAAAATAGCTTATTCAAATGACAGTAAACTATCATTTATTTTTGCTGGCAATAATTTTACCTAAATGGTCTCTAATCTCTATTTATTTCTCAATATGAAGAAATTGATAAAATATTCCGAAATAAATATGATTAAGCATGGTTTCAATTCACTGAGAAAGAGATTCTCAGTGTGACTTTAGAGGCGAATTCATATAAGGAACACTTTGGAGGACTCTCGAAGCTTATAGATAAACAGCATGAAAAAAATCGACGCAAGGTTTGCGCGGTTATAAAGAGTTAACCACACCTCTCTCTTATTCACAATGCGTCAACTCTTTTTGTTCCAAAATATTCTATACGCAACAAGAAATTTCGTATTATCTTCTTCACATGAAAAATGCATGTCTGCATTAAAAAGAACATATCACTCTTTTTCCTCGTACAATAAATAATCTGTTATTTTTTTTCCACACTGTCTTGTATCGAATTTCGCATCCATTACGATATTTGATGTGTGAAATATTCAAAAGCACTTATATAGAGTGATTAAGTTTTACATATTTATATAGTTATTTTTCAGATTTGTCAAAAAAAAAAGAAGAAACATGTCATTTCTTTCAGAAATGAATGATGTACGTCATGTCTGCTTAAAATTTAAGTATATGGTTTGCTGTATGAATTTAGTTACAAATTGTTATAGATTGTAAATGGAAAATATGCATAAAGGAGTTAAATTACTTAATGTACATACTGTTAGGATACTATTTCGTTCAAATTGAAAACATGAGTTCTTTTTACCGGAATGACTATTTATTATCTTTTTGTTAATTCACAGTACTATTTACAAGTACTCATGACGAAGAAACTTAGAAACCTTCTTTGGACATATTGTTCCATTCCCATCTCTCTATTCTTTCCCAATTGCACGGAATTACCTTTTCAAAACAAAAAGCAACAGCAAAATGAATAAATTATAGTTTAAAAAAACTTAGAAACACCCTTAAGTTAATGTAACTTTGTAACTTAATCTTTTAGTCACCAAATCTGTAATTAATCGCCAAATCTGGAAATGGGACCTGAAATTAATCGCCAGATGAGGGTTGGATCTGAAAATGGGAAATCGTTCACCCTGATGATCCTGATCAGGAAAATGGAACAAAATTAATAAGTTATTGTATTGTTATCAGTCCTGTATAAGTGAGCAAAATTTCGAATTAATATGATCTTTTAAAGTGGGTAAAAACTGAGTTCAAAGATTCCATTACATACAAGTGAAGCTTATAAAAGGGTGTTAAAAAGCAGTTTTTATTTATTCAGCAGCACCCTTTCTCTATCAATCAGATCATCTCTGTATACTAATGCAGTATATGTCTTTATGCTTTCTCATTATCCCTTTGTATGATCATTTCTTACAGGCAGACATGCTTAATTGTTGCAATTGATTATTTGTTTCTAAAAAAATTGCAGACGATGTGGTGGCCGAAGTAGCCTAGTGGTTGTGGTCCCGAAATCGTTGCAAGCGTGTTCCGGGTTTGAGTCCTGGTGTCATTGAAGACTAATCGCGTTGAAGGAGCAAATGCACGTTAAATCTGTCGAGCTCAAAGTCTTCACGTTTTGATGTGTTGTAGCTTGTAGAGGGAGTGCCAGTTCAGGTGTCGTCTACGTTGCTTGACCGAAGCTCAAAATTACGAGGTCCGTCACCAATAGCCCTCGTTTTGCTTTATAGTGCGACATTAATATAACTCTCCCTCAGATTCACGAGCTCATGAATGGGAATAATTCTGTTGATCATCGTGTACAAATTCTAGTTCCTCTAAAAAAGCAATGGGCTCAATTCATATGACGTCATAGTCACATGATAATGATAACCATGTGTTTTTAGCCAATCAGTTCAAAAACTCACGTGACTTCATAGTCACACGAAAAATGCAGTCACGGGTTTCCAGCTAATGAGTTCATGCGCTCTTTTGTTGCCAACTTTGGATATTTTCAGGGACTTTCTCTTAAAAAATACTAATTTGTCAACAACAATAATGCACATAGGTAGACAAAGTGCATTTTATTTAAAAATACATGCATCAAATAAGATTTTTTTTAAAAATATCGAAATTTTTTGAAGAAATTTATTTTTTATAACATTTGAACATTTTTACCCAATTATAAGATTTGAAATTTTACCCAAGTTTTACAAATAGAACAACAAATACAATCAGTTTGATGTCTGTTTTGAATTCAATGGAGAACACGTGTTTGTCTTTATCACGTGACCCTCATGAATTGAGCCTATTGTGTAGTCTGGTACGTTAAATCGGTCGTACTCAAAATTCTCTCACTGGCGTAGTGTGGACTTGGAATAGGGTGTCAACTCAGGTGTCGACTTCGTCATCTTATCATTGTTTTAAACGTCTTGACTATGAGCGTGAGAGTTTAGTGAACTTTTGCGAATGACAAAAATAAGCAGTAGGAAGCATTCACTAAGCAAACAACAAAAACAACCAAATTCATTTTATTACGGGCTCATTTATTATTCTATTCGAGATGAGTATAATGTGCTTTGATAAAATAACTATATTTTATAGGTAATGATTTTCCCACTGATGGAGGAAACTGTGGTCGAAAATCGATAGATAGAGCTATCATTAATTTTCGCCAAAATCAATTTATTTTCCGCAGTTGTTGCTTTGAAAATAGCAATAGAGCGCTTTATATATATGCTTAAGCACATTATTCATTTACTAGGTTAGTTTTTTATTTGGTAAAGAAATTGGTTATGGCATAAAAAGGAGAGTTAATCCAAACTATCGGAGAATTACAAAAGGATTTTCGAGAAAGATGTTCTTTCAAACAGAACAGTTGTATGTGGGATAAATCTTGTATTGTTATTTTATTCAGTTCGGGACTACAATTGTGAACAGTAGACTGAATTTTGACGTTAGGAAAAAAATAGTAAATAAGAAAGAGTTGAGTTGTATTGCGTTTATAAAATAATTTCATTGTACATTTGAGTATGTCACTAATCGGAGTAATACATACCCCTTTTCTATCACAAAACATTTTTATAGGATTTTTTTTATTTCGACTCTTATGCAAATATTATTCAGGGTCGTTGATCACATAAAAAAGCTTTAAATATACAAAATAACAGAAAGGCTTAGTGCGAATATTTAGCTTTATTCCTTTCTTCTATTATTTTATTGTTTCTCTAACTTTAACCCATTACCTGGATTTCCCGTACACCATACGGGCTAATGAAAGCTGCCACAACCGGTTTGCCCGTATGGTGTACGGGAAATCCAGTGTATGGTTAAAGTTAGAGAAACAATAAAATAATAGAAGAAAGGAATAGAAGAATAATAGAAGAAAGCTGCACAATCCCAATGCTGCAAGGGCATTGATAATTTCTTCTTTTTAACTTTCATTAGCACATATGTAATGCTTGTCGGTTCCTGCTTCCCTCTAATCCTCCTTGCTTACTATCGGACCCGGCTAGATGTGTGGGAAGAACTGAATAATCAGTCGACATGATTCACTCTAATTATTTTATTGACTCAAAATATCAAGCGAGCACAATAATAACCCAATTAAGAAATTTGATCAGTATGAAGAGCGCGAAGGTGAGACCCGTTAACCTGGGGATAATATTACGGACCCTCAACTGATTCCACGTTAACCTATACAAGCTCAATTTCAACTCCACCACGTTGTAATAAGTTACTTTTTAACTTCTATTTAAATAAAGATAACGATACCTGTACTCTTGTGAAGTCCTACTGTTGAGGCCTTGAACGGTAATCTTTTACTGTATTCGATCACTTCCGAGTGATCCTCTCTTGGAATTCTTTAATTGATACGTTCATAAACTTAGATTTGCACTTAGTATATTCACGATCCTCCATTCACCAACTAACTCTCAAAACTCGCGAATACAGAATTTATATAATATACTTAATTTGCATAATCGCGTTTTCTTCCTTCGGTGAAAGTTGGTTGGTAAAAATACTTCCCCAGAAGAGTCCCCAAGGGGTTAGCGTATAGATCCGTCACACTTATTCTTAATTTTTTAGAGATAGATTATTAGGGCTTGTTGCTTTTGAGAGATGTAGTTTGTCCACGGTATGAAATACTTCTCATCCGGGATTTCCTTTGTGGTGAAGGCGGGAATTTTTCATGAAGGCAGGAATTTAGATTCTTGAAAATATTCGATAAAGAACAGAGATTTGCAAGGCAATATGCAGTTTGTTGCTTGAGAAGCAATGAAAATGGAAAGATTATCCAAAAAAGCTGATATTATCTCTTTCTCTATTGCAATGTATTACACCATGTTTTAAATTGTGTGTGCATATATATATGTACACATACACAATATCCTCAACTGTTTTAAAAAGAGGTACGAATATGAAATTTTTTTCTGAGAGAAACATTCTTCATAGCATGAAGAATGTACTCAAAAAGTAAACATTTAGGGGGTTTGTGTGTTCCACAATTATAAAATAAAAAATAGTGTAAAAACTTTAAAACTGATATGTAAAATAAAATTCTTCCATTTTTGCATTCTGTGAAGTATTATGCATACTTATATGCAATAAAAAATATGTGCCTTTTTTATAACATTTTGGGCAAAAAAGTGAACTGCTTAAGGGGTTAAGAATATTTAAAATGAATTACCGTAGAATCCGGCTCATAACGCGCACTTTTAAGACAAGATTGAAATTAACGATGTACGTTATACGCCTGATATACAAATGATAGCTTTAAAAATAAAAAAAAGAGCATAAAAGAAGCTAGACTTCTACACTTATTGAAATACTGCTTATTTAAAAGGAATGGTGTACCTTATGAACGTAAGGGGCTGAAGCTCTAGAAGTATACTATTTTTTTCTAAAGCTTTTGGGATAATACCTCGAATAAATGACTTCAAAACATAAAAGAATTACACGTGTACATTTTTGGTTTCTTCGTAAAAAATAGGGTGCGCATTATACGGTGAATATACCTAAAAATTAAAAAACGCAGCTTGAAAGTATAGGTGCGCATTATACGCCGGATTTTACGGTATGTGAATAAATTTTGTCACGACCCTAAGGTCGATGGAGTAGTTTGGGACTCCGAATGATCAGCCATTATTGTAATATCAACAACTTTATTTTGTCTTTCAATTTACTAACAAGAAATGTGATAAATCGAGTCAGCAGTTAAATTTAAAAGCTATCCTAAATTCTTAAGACAAATAATTGTCTTCTTGTGATCCGATATAACTGTGTAACGGCACTAGACAGGTCTCGCCAAGTGTTGCTGGATATCCGGGATTATAAAGCTTCTCTTCCAGAACTCCATAGACTTCAGATAGCATGTTAATTGAACCTTAATAGCAGCCTAACGACCAACTCTCCTACACTCACTTCACTAGAGTTTAAATAGCATTCAGATTTATATAAATCATTGTTTCTCCATGGGAAGCGATTTTGTAAACATAAACAGTTAAGAAATATTTTCCCCTAGATGACTAATGAAAGGCGCTGATAGGACTAGTCAACATTTTATTTAAAATTACGAAATTATTCAATTTATAATGTTTTCCATAAATTAGTTTAAAGTAAGGTTTCTTCAATGGTATTTCTAAACGACCCTTTTTTATTAACTTTCCAAGCATTCTGAAATTGCTTTATCATTTTTTCTCTTAAGAAATTAATTTTGTTAAATTCATACATTTGATTAAAACATTAGTTTTAAAATTCTGAATTTAAAGCTTTCGCTTTTAAACTTGGAGGTATGTATTAAAATTTTAAATGTTAAAATGTTAAAATTTGTTTTATTTAGGTTTTTTTTGATAAAATCTTTTTCTAATAGATGGTAATTCTCGCTGGAAATCGATTGTATTTTTTTTGTTCATGGAACTTTATTGTAGATTGTTTTAAAAAACTAAAAGCATAAAAACTAAAACGTATACTATTTTGCTATGTGTGTTGGCGATCCCTGAACGTATAATGGAGACAATTTTTTAAAAAAATTCTTGCAAATACCGAAAGAACGGTATTTAAACTTGTGAATACCGGTATTACAAAATTTAACAAATGGTTCAAAATACCGGTATTCCAATCCTTAAATGGAACTAAAAGACGCAAATTAATGTTAGTTTTACAATTTGAGAAATGGGTACGAACAGTTGTATAATTTGTACAATGGTCCAAGTCAAAGTTAAAATTTTTTAAAGTTACATGTTAGTTAGAAAATTAATAGTATCGAAGACAGTAGTCATAAATCGATAGCCACGAAGATTAATAGTATCGATCTTTTGTTTCGGGGAATAATCATGGAATCAGCAAAACTTAAAAAAAAAACGATTATTAAAATTTTTTTAATAGCATTTGCTTAAATTGTTTCGATGTTTAGTACTTAAAATAAATTTAAAGAATGTTAAATTTGATTGGTCAATTATAAATTTTAAAATCAAACAATTTTAAGAAGACAGAATAGTTTTCGCCTTTCCTGTTAACGTATTTATTGGACAAGGGAAAAAAATCTTTATTTAACAGACTTCCAATTTAACAAACCTAGTGATGGCCTTAAATTTATTTTCGAAGTTACAGAATTTTATTGTAGAATCGATTATTTGTCAAGCAGGAAAAAGAAAAGAATTTTATAAAGTTAATCGATAAAATTAAAAAAAAAGTGCATTAAATCTTTTTTATCACAAACCGGGAGAGATAAGATAAACATCTTTTAAAATTACTTTTTAAAAAAGGATTTTCACCCCTTCTTTCCCGAAATATAATCGAAACTAAAATCCAGAAACACTAAAGGGAGAATTCCTCGGGGAAATTCGGGAGTGGCGTTATACGATTTCGGATGCGAAGATGATATGAAGTAACTGTCAGTGGCGTTGATTGTTTTGACAGCCGTAAATTGCTTTCATAAGTACACTGACGGAAATAGAAGCCCCGAGCTTAGTGAAGGTAATTTCTTGGACAATTAAAATCAGAGTGAGTATAAAGTGGCATTTGCTGATGTTACTGGATTTATAATTCATATCGCGTATAGCAGAACAAAAGCTTTTTCTGGAGTTTGGAAGAATTTGTTTCTGGAGAATAAGTTGTCAATACAATAACTATAAAAAATGCTTTTATGTCAGCTATGGTTAAGACTTTGGAATTTGAATTTATGGTGAATATTTCAGGTTTGTATATTTGAAAGTGCTGGATATAAAACGATACAATCTTATAAATAAAGTAGAAAGTTTGATGGTTTTGTCGCCATTTATGTCTGTCTTTACCAGCAGTGAAAATTTTCAAGATTATAATGTAGCAATACACGAATTCATTCAATTAAAATTCTTATTAAGTTGAAATAAGCCTCATGAAATAAAAGTTGATATAACAGAAAATTTATCACTCAGAAACAATTAATGCAGTTTTGTTGAGTAATAAAGAACGATTCACAAACGATTAAATCTTTGATTTAAAGGTAAAATTTAATCGTACTTATTTTTTGTGTTACAGTTTATTGATTTATATAAGAAATTGCATAACACATGCATTATTATATGAAAATTATTTCGGTGTATCATGCTCACATCTAACACAAAAAATATGATCGAAATTAACGGTTGCGTGTTATATGCCGTATATAAAAATTATAGTTTTAGAAATAAAAGAAATAAAAAAATTATAAAAAAGTATATTTATATAAATATACCTTTATTTAAAAGAATTAACATATTATTTGATAACTTTAATCACTGAAAAACATGAAAATCTCTTCATATTCGTCTTCCGCTATATCTTCAGCACATCATCGAATTCTGTTTCATTTCCACTATCACTGTTACTCTGATCCATATACAAATAACCATCTAAATCAGGGGTGGCCAACCCAAATGACAATGAGGGGCACTTTGGAAAAACATAATTCAACGGGTAGAATATAAAAATACATACCTTTATACGAGGGTGAGTCGGAAAATAAGTTTCCCCTGTCGACTGTGGTCAGAGATGTGTATGAAAGTCAAGATATAGAATGAGACATTAAAAATAAAACAGAACTTTGTTTTCCCACACAAATTCCGAGTACATTAAGACATTTGCCATACCTCTTGATAAACTTCAAAAAGCTCTCCAGGAAAAATTCAGGGCTTTGCATACTGAAGAAACGTTTAATGGCTATGGATGAACGACGAAAAAACAGGTGAACACACAAGACACCGATGCACCATTGGGTAGAGGTCGACAGAAAACAAGCAGATGGATTCGAAAAAGGGCCTGGACTCTTGGACTTCTCAAATCTGTTGTTGGGATGACAATGCGAGCTCACACTCTGCGACGGCAATGCAAAAAATTGCAATTCCTTGACCTACCATCCGCCATACAGTCCTGATCTCTTACCAAGTGATTTTCATCAATTCCCGGCTTTGATGAAGAATCTCGCTGGAAGGCGCTTTGGAAGCAACGCTGAAGTCAGAGAAGTTGTTAAACGCTTTTTCCGTAAGCAAAGCCCCTTTCCCCCCTGGAGGGCTTTTTGAAGCCTATCAAGCGGTATGGCAAATGTCTCAATGTACTTGGTATTTATGTGGAAAAATAAAATTATGTCTTATTTTTAATGTCTCATTCTATAATATGACTTTAATACACAACTCTGACCACAGTCGACAGGGAAAACTTATTTTCCGACTCACCCTCGTATTAAATATGGACCCATTACAAACAATTTGAAAATTAAGCAGAATGAACAATTATTATTTTTTTCAATTATACAGATATAGATAATATAATAATTATAATGCAATGATCAAATAATGTTTAATTTATTTAAATTATTAATGAATTGTTTCTCAATTTCTTCCACTTAGTTTTTGCAAGTCGATCCCAATGCGTATCGCAATACATGTTGCAGGTTTTCATCTGATAACTTTGAGCACGATTTATGTTTGACAAATTTCGTTTTCGAAAAGAACGATTCGCAGGTGTAAGTTGAAAAAAAGTTAACAGGAATCAAGTGTGATGATGCGGGATGTCGCTGCAAAGCAATACTGTCCACTTCTACGAATACGTATCTATGAAAACAAAAGCAACATTATAAAATAAAAAACAATTTTGGGGTGACTTCGTTACAAAATACTACACAAAAAACAAAAACGTTGCACAAAAAAAAATTGTATTTTGTAACGTTGTAAAGAATTTCGCAGGCTGCGGGTTGACTACCTCTGATCTAGATTGTTAGATATACTACATTTAAAAAATGACTTTTTAGTTATATCATGTTTAGTTTTATTCCAGGCCTTTATTATATCTACTTATACAGTATATCTAGACTTCAAAACACGAGCACCATTGCACATTGACATTTCAAGTTTCTTCATAATAAAGGCGCTTGTTATACGGCGAATATACCTAAAAATGCAACTTGAAAGTATGGGTGAGCGTAATAAGCCGGATTATTCGGTAATAGTTTTAATGTGAAAATTATTTTGATAAATACTGAATATCAAAGTTATTTCCATAAACCCCTTAAAATTACTTAGTGAATTTCAAAAAGGTATAAAAAAAATTCTTAATTTTTTTAGGAAAAAAGTTCAGTAAAAGTTAAAGAAAGTTAAAAATAAAAATTCTATTGATGAAGCTGAATTTATTATTTGAAATAAAGTTATTGTTAAGAATTCCGAATTAGTACATTGGGATCGATCTGATAAAAGATAAAAGACATCATTGTCTCTTAAGTAAGTCTAAAATTAAACATTTAAAATATTGTAAATCTTACTAAAGAGTTAAACCGATAAAAATGTTTATTTTTTATTTAATTAATGTCTAATTATTTTAAGTTATAAATATTCTTCATGTGAGTTAGCTAAATATTTAATGTGCTCTGAATAAATAATGATTTTAAAAAGATCTCGATACGTTAATTTTGTCCTTGAATTCATACTTTATTGTTCGCTGCATTTTTGCTCAAACAGCAGCAATTTAAGATAAATGTATTATATCTTAACAAACACGATATTTATCCAATTATTATTCTACGTTCATTGCATATTGAAACTAGATGTTGGCATAAGAAATCTATGTTAACAAATCGGAACGAAACTTTATCTGAAATTTGTTACACTGTTGTGTTTTAAATACATATTTAATTAACGAATTTCTCTTTCTTAGTAGGAAATGAAATTAGCATAATTTTGTTCTATAAGTGAAAAAGAATGTTTCCTTAGTATTAAAAGTGAATAAATTCATTAACTAAATTAGAATCGATGATTAATATCAACATTGTATGTCTTATTGAAACGTTCCTTCATTTACTCTTTATTTGGAATTCATAATATAATTTGTGCTGTTCCGTTCTTTATTTCGTTCTTTGCACTGCAAAATGAAATGAATATTGAAAACTTACTGTAGATTAAGCTCTTAATTCTCCCTTTAATTCTTTGAAAGAAGGATTAAATAGCTGTAGCCGGTTAGCTGAGTTATATTTTTAACATGCAACAAATCATTGCGGTTTCTATTTGGTTAAAATGGGTAATGACGATTTGTAAATTAATACTTAAGTTTTTGAATAAAGTACAATTAAGAACTAAATAAATTTAAATAACCGTTAGTGTTTATGCGATTATAGATCTTTACGTATAAAGTCGGACCCCGATTTAACGAATTTATCGAGACCGAATATTTTGTTCGTTACTTCGCAGTTATTCATAATATCGGGGGTCGAAACAAAATACAAATCTTTTGTACTAACCTTTTGGAAATTATACAATAAGCAACCACACAAAAATATTCATAATTAGATATGACTCACTGAAAATAATATTGTGAATTATTACGCACCAGTTAATTGGAAATTTTAAAAACTTATTAATAGAAGTTTAATCTTTTTGATTCCTGATTCTCGAAAGGGTTCTTTTTCGACTCTATGCAGAGAAAAAATATTGCCACGTTTACATCCGTAAGGTACGTTTTCATAGTTTCCAAGTAATGTATAACATCAGAAAATGTTACAGTTTTGATAGGATCAATTTCTGCATCACAATCGCTCTTCATTGGCTCTGTCAGATGAACAATTTACTCAACTTCAACTGCACAGATAAGCAGTCCGTCTTCAAATGTAACATAAATCGCTGGAATATTAAAATATCTTCTCATGCGCTGGGGAATGGAATGAGATAAGAAAGGAGCTCCCTGTTTTATTCAAAACTCACTCGATAGATTACACTCATGTCTCATCTGTTTTTATAAAGTCTAGTAATAGTCTTAACCCTTTTCTGTAGAAATATGCTGCTGACACGAATTTTTTTTTCATTTTCGGATAAAAAGGATATATTATTTAGAAAGAAAAAAAAAAGAAAATTCTTCGAATACATATTAATAAAAATATCCCCCTCCCAGCTGTTGAAATAATTCCTGAATTCGGGGTTTATAATTCATTAAATAGAGATTTTTGTCTTCATTTTAATTGAGGAAAGAGAGAAATTCGTTAAATCACGAAATTCTTTTTGTAGGGGATCAGTAAATTGGAGTCCGAATGTATATATAACACATATTAACAGGAATTCTAAAAAAAATGTGAAAAAATGTATCAAATTTTACAGATATATAGATTTTTAGATCGTGATTAAAATGTAAAATCATTTCATTAAAAAAAGACCCTAAGAATCAATAAAATTACATTTTTATTTAAAACTTTTCAGTTCCGAAATGTTAGAAATTAATATTTAATAATTTAGCGAACATTTTCTTTAAGTACGTATATTGCGCCAGAAATTAAATAAAAAAAAATAACTCCGAAGCGTAAATTTACATACAGCGTAAAGATTTTATTTTAATTAGGAGGAAAAAACAGAACCGCTCGCGCGTTATTTTAAGATTAAAAAAAAAAAGATTGCGTGGCAGGAGTGGACACATAACATTTCGTGGGCTGAGCGGACACTTTGAAACTCATCGTGGTTTGAGCGGACACATCCCCCCCCCCATCTTATAACAGATTCGATTACCGAATTACAAGGATAAATACATTTTTGCCAGTCAAATTTAATTATTTGTATTAAATTGTTAAGATGTTATAGTGCGAATACATTTTAAACATAGCGAAATGTAATAGAAATAAAAACTTTCAGAGAAATGTTTAAAAATTAATAGTAAGTAACAATATAATGAAAGGTATGAACGAATTTCAGGAATTTTGTGAAAAACTGTATTTTAGAGTCAAATAAATATTAGAACAGGTGCAATAGCCATACAATTAATTAGTTTCATGAAAGGAAGTAAAAATAAATACTAGAAGTAAAATACGCAAGATGCAAGTAGATAAAAGAAAAAAAATACAAGTAAATAAATACTAACTAACCTTGCATCTTACAAATCTCTCATACAAGTACATGAAAGAAAAATAAATACAAGTAAATAAATACTAACTAACCTTGCATCTTGCGTAGTTTACTTCTAGTATTTATTTTTACTTCCTTTTATGAAACTAATTAATTGTATGGCTATTGCACCTGTTCTAATATTTATTTGACTCTAAAATACAGTTTTTCACAAAATTCCTGAAATTCGTTCATACCTTTCATTATATTGTTATTTACTATTAATTTTTAAATATTTCTCTGAAATTTTTATTTCTATTACATTTTCGCTATGTTTAAAATGTATTCGCACTACAACATCTTAACAATTTAATACAAGTAATTAAATTTGATTGGCAAAAATGTATTTATCCTTGTAATTCGGTAATCGAATCTGTTCTAAGATAGGGGAAAAATGTGTCTGCTCAAACCACGATGAGTTTCAAAGTGTCCGCTCAGCCCACGAAATGTTATGTAGTCCGCTCCTGCCACGCAACCAAAAAAAATGCCTGATCTGAAAGCATAAGAAAGAAAACTGAAAACTAGTAGAGTATTTATGTTACGCAAAATTGAACTCCTTAGATATTTTTCGTAGTGCGCCTTCAGGAGTGAAACACTTGTCAGAGAAAGTTTGATACGGAATGAGAAAATGTTTTGGATTCAACGGAGACACTTTACGATATTGAAATATTTTGCAAGTTATTTGCAGAATTTATTCCGTTTGGCCTAAGTTCTGATAGAATTTATATTAAAAAAATATTAAGTAGATTGAACTTTCTTTCAATATGTTGTTAGAGAGCAACAAGCTTAACTTTGTTTTCTGAACAGTTGATGCAGTTAAAGAAAACATAAAAATATTTGGCAACTATTCAGAGGGAAAAAAATTGGAAGGGGCGTTTAATAATTTGGATCCGTTAAACTAGTGGTCTTTAAACTGTGTTCCATGGAACCCTGGAGTTCCACAAGTCACAATAAGAATCGAAAAGGAAATTATAAATGTGTATGCAAAATGAATTCACGTTCTCTACGAAGTTTATATAACTACAGGTATCTTTAAAGCTCATACCATTTATTAAAACTGAAAATTTTATTTATCGATAATAATTGTATTTTGTAATATTTTTTTAATACTTTTATAGTATAATAAAAGAACATAATAACGTTTTTTATATGTACGACCTAATAGGTATTGAATATTTTGTTAACTACTCGGGTTCCAAGAAATAATTTTATACTCGTCAGTACAAGGTTTTGCAGAGCTAAATAGTTTTCTTTTGGAAGATATCTATAACAAAGGAGAAGCAACAACTTACCGATATATCACCAGATTCGATGTTCAAATCTGAATTTAAACAAGAACAGTTAAATTGAACATATCACTACAAGTATAGGACTCTAACTCAGTTTGTTTCAGATAAGTTTTGAATTGAACACTTTCATTTACTAAATGTTGGTCTAACGTCATCTGAATAGTAACCAATAATAGTGAGTACACTTTCCAGGTCGACGTTATCCTTACTTTGATCTTGCAAATCCATCAAAAATTTTAATTTCTTACTACATTTGCATATAGTTGAATTCTTCTATTTAAATCAAGGGTTAGCTCATCTATACGCAACAATAAGCGTGTCTGTTTTAAGTTTTTCTTTTCCATACGCAGCTTTTTCTGTGGATTTATCTGCAAATTTTGAAATAATCCGTCTTTTGTTCACGTCGCTATATTCTGTTTCTACACTAGGACTTAATTTTTTGGCTGTGTCTTGATGCTCTTTTAGTTCTTTATCTGATTCACATGTCGTACATTGCTTATAAACGTTTTTAATGACATACCATGGACTTATTCCCTTCACAGATGTCCAAACCAGCCAGTCTGTAAATCTTTCTAAAATTTCTTACCAAAATATAATTAAAATGGTATTTTCGAGTTTTGTAAATTTTTCTAATAAATTTACTGCCTCTTCGAAAATCAATTTTCAAATTTTCAGTGTCACTAAATGTCTTAAGAATATTCATGATATTACCATAATTATCTTTTAAGGCTTCAACAGCATCGTAGTGGCAAGATCATCTGGTCTGACTTAAGCTTTTAAAGTTAAATTTCAGTTTAATTTTACGAATTAGGAGTTCCAACCTACGGGTTGAAGTAGAAAGGAAAAGATATATTTGTTGCACTAAACCAAAGAAGTTCACGATTTCAGTTGCAACCTTAACTGATTCTGCACCAACCGGATTAAGAGAATGGGGAGGCACTCGGCACATAATTTGCAAATTTACTTTTTTCTTTTAGAAGAGCTTACACGCTATTATATCGACCGGACATAGTGGCAGAGTTGTCAAATGACTGTCCCCTACAATTGTCCAATAGCAGTCTATTTGTTTCTAAAATTCTTGTAGAGAATTAATTAAGTATAAGACAGTGTGATTATACTAATCTTAATTAATGAGACTTATCTTTCATACACTTTCCCCCGAAAACAATATCGAAGTACAATTGCAAGTTGGTCATTGTGGGACAAATCTGGTGGTGAATCTCTCACAATTAAATAATACTTTGTGTCATCTTTATTTATTTGAGGTGTAATTGTTTTAATGATTTCCTTGCCCATGATCTCAATTATTTGCTCATATATTGTTTTTGATAAGTAGGATATTAACGATTTTGTTCGTAATTCCCGCTCTTCAATATATTCACGAACGAATGGGTCGAACTCTGCTAGCAGTTCCAGGGCGCCCATAAAATTACCATTATGAGGAGAACCAAAAACTTCATCGGTACTTCTAAATGCTAAGTCTCTTACAGCCAAATCCTTTATTATCGCAATAGCACATTTGAGTACATTGTGGTTATATTCTAAATGCTTTCTTAGTTGCTCCTGTAACTGTTTATATCTAAAACAGACTTATTTTCTTTTCATGTCAACCAAACTAACATTGAATTTTCATGATTTTCTGAGCAACTTTTACTTGTTTCCCATCAGAAAAGCTGGTTGTGTATTAAGAATTTGTTTTAGGAAAAAGTTTGCAGGTCAAACAAAAAACACTACTAATACTAGTTGAATAACATAGCCAAGATCTTTCCAGCACTTGGCCATTTTTAAGTTTTTTAAGGAAATGATTATTCGAAAATGATCGCTTTTTTGTTCTTTGTGTTTTCTTACCGAAACAGAACATATATTGTTTAGATCTCTATTTTGAAAATAACTCATTTCATGTGAAAGAATCTGATTAATAAAAACATTACTTAGCGATTTAGGCCACGAACCAACGGCAACGTATTTCTCAACTCAAACCTAAAATTTCTAAACACTTTTCGGTCGGGGCATTACTGATGTCCTCTGGCTGAACATTATCTTTTTCAAAAGGCTGCGGGCATCGAGATCTTGCATATTTTCATCATTAATGTTGTTTGTCCGTTTTCTTTGGCTGAATTCCTTTGCCTTTCGCTTGTTAATGTATCTGCTCTTGTTATATTCTTGTTACTTTGTTCCATTGGAAATAAAATTGAAATTTTGACAAATTTAATTATTTTTTCTCTCGATTTAACAGAAATTTTCGTTGTTCCGCTTCACGTTTATATTTTCTGTCAGACATATTTGTATTGATAACTAAGGACTTGATTTTCCTGAAAATAAATTTAAAAGTTTAGGTCATAAAATTATGATAACACAACCGACTGTGTTTAATAAACTAAAAATATTTTTTTTAAAAAAATGTTCTTTTCTTTTCAAATTTTTACATAACAATATGGTATATATCTGAGATAGTTAAAAAAAAGTACCTAGTTAATTTAAAAAAAAATCATTGTCTATATTCGCTAAAACTTAAATCACTGATTATTATTATTTATTGGCCCTTCAGTTTAAAAAGTGGTTTTTATAAAATAAAACTTTTAAATTATTCGCCCCACTTTAAATAAATATTGTTTTTCCGTTGTCATCCATTATTTTCTGTTGTACCTATACTTAAAAAAGATTTATTACGAATATCAAGACCACTTTTCTTTTATCCATAATATTCGAGGGACATCTCCATAATCCACATAAAATGATTGTTATTTTCCCCCTTCCCATAGAAGTAATTAAGTTTCTCACAGTGCCGGATTACTTACTCATTAGGCGGAGTAGGAAATTGCCTATGGGCCCCACGCTTTTTAGGGGCCCACAGGAGTGTGTTCTGTTTTCTGTTAGTGCTCCAAAAACAGTCTACAGGGCCCCGAGAATTCGACTGCCAAGGGGCCTCCATGTCATTCAATCCGACACTGGTTACTCATCACAAATTTTAAGACAACATACATATTTATGGAAAATCCTGAAATTTTAATATTTGAAAAATTGAAAATACAGAAAATACTTAATCATAATTTCAATATCTTCCTACTAAAATAATTTAGAAATGTGTATTGGTACTTGCTTTTTATTTCAGGTACTATGCACAGGACACAGTACCAAATCAGTAAGTTATTGTAACTTAGAATTATTATTTCACAAAAATAAATAGCTACAGAAATAGTACCACTACGTTTGTATATATGCTCGATGCTCGTCGGCACCGCTTTATGATACAGCCTCTGTCTAATAATTTCCACGTATTCGGTGGTAGGGCGGAAGAACAAAAGTAAATTGCTCTTGCTCTCGAAAATAAAAATAAGTTTGATATGGTATTTCGGACATTTTATTTTTAATTTGAAAATTTTTTACTGGTTTTTTTATTTTATTACTATTTTGATTGTAAGCATCATTTTCTGTTTGTTATCTTCAACGGCAAACGGGGGCCCCTAGAACCCGGGGGCCCTAGGTGCAGCCCATTAAGCCCATAGGTATATCCGGCCTTGGTCACTTCGATCACAAACTAATATTGTTAATTGAGTAAATTATATATATATTAAACACAAGTAATATAAAAAATCAAGTCAATTCCTACTTAGGTCAATAAAGAAAATTTTTATTTTAGTTACTTTTTTTATTAAATAGTTACAATTAAAATATAAATATGTATATACATAGGACAGAATCACAATATTAAGCGACAAAATAGATAGCGATTTTCCTTGCAATTTTCCATTTTCCTTTCTATGTATGGTGTTGGACTATTTTTTTGTTTGTTACTATTTATTCATTAACTAAATTTAATTATTCTAATAAAATAGTATAGAAAAAAATCACATTCGCAGAAAGTAGGCCATCCCATGTGTGCTTCAAACCCACGACCTTTGGATTAGAAGTCCAACGCGCTATTCCTTGCTCTTAAGGACACAACAAGCAATTTTCCTTTCTATATATGCTGTTGGCTTATTATTTTTGTTTGTTACTCTTTATTCCTTTTTTAAATTTAATTAATAAATTAATATTTGAAAAAACTGTAATAACATCAAGTGTCATCCGCTACAAGTTTAAAAAAAATCTATTTGAAATTGAATGGATTAATAGAAAGTATTTTATTAACGATGGAAAATTTATATATATATATAAACAAGATATATAATAAATATATATAGATATATATTTATGTATATAGGGAGAGAGTGAACTAATAGTAAGAATTGAAATTAAATTGAAATTTCTTTTAGTAACAGATACAATACTTTTTTAATTGCAATTATATAAAGTACCTATAACACGTTGTGATCTACTTAAAAATATTATTTTAAGATATATTCTTTTAAGTGAGTGCAGGGATTGAGGTTCCCTGAAATCATCTTATAGTTCTAAGGGTTCCGTGAGTCGAAAAAGTTTGAAGACCACTACAGTAAAGCAATTTTATAGTTTTAGATTCATTCTAACAGTTCATTTTTATCGAAAAAAAGTTTGAAATCTTATAAGTAGTAGATTTTTTAAAAATATACAAGATTCGCATTATATACTTATTCCATATGCCAGTTGTTGCAGAAATTTAGTAAATAAAATTTTTGTAAAACCTAACATTGGAAAATTTAAATAAGCTCGTATAAGCATATTTACACACTATTCTTTTAAAACTATGTGTATTATTGTAATGCAATTTCAGTAAAACGCAAAATGTTGTACCGGGTGTGCGAAAAGTATGATTACACTTTCAAATATTAATTACAAGAAACAAATAAAGATATTCACATGCATTTTTCTTGTTCCTTAAAGAAAGTATCAATTTTTTTTACAATGTTTTATTGTACGATTTCAACGTGTGCACCATTAGTTGCACGCAACACATCGAGTCTATACGAGATTTTTAGCCACGTTCTATGAAGCATTGCGGAGTCAACAATCTGAATGGCCACTGTAATACAACTTTTCACGCGTAAGTGATAGCCCTAGTCAATCCTAGATAGCCTAGTATGAGAGTGTCTGAAGGAAGATAAGCCATAGTAAATACAAATTCTGTAATAGTAAATACAAATTCATAGTAAATACAAATTCATATTAAATACAAATTCATAGTAAATACAAATTCATATTAAATACAAATTCATAGTAAATACAAATTCAATTCTCAATTACGACACAAATTCAACAACTCCAACTAAGAAATGCACCACTTACTAAATATGTGAAACAATTACGGGGTAGACGAGATATTAAAGAGAATTTACAGAAAATTGGATCACTTACGTCGAATCAATAGGCCTTCTAATTCAATTCGTTCTAATCCAAATTTAACGCTTAATTGACCAAATTGTCAACCTTAATATTAATCAAATAAGTAACGAAGTTCTCTTGCCTAGCTTCACGCTAATCAATCACTGCTATCCGTTCGAAGTCTAACCTCTCTCTTTCTTAACTCGAAAGTTTAATCTTTATATACAAGTCTTAATTTACACAATCACAACTTCTTCGGAGGAAGGCTTTCAATAGAATCAATTTTAAAGACCCTTTTTCCCCAAGAGGACTATTAGTAAGAAGAACATGAATAGACCCGTTACACATGTCATCATTGCCACTTAATTGGTAAACAATTTTTTTCACGTATTCCTATAAGAAGAAATCCAAAAATGTTATGACTAAAGATCGAGGTGCCGGCTTCTTTCCGGGAACCCGCGGGTTTCTGGAAAATTAAAGATTTTCATATTTATTTTATTTCCTGGAATCTTACTTGGTTCCCTGGAATGACATGTGGCTGAAACATTGAGGTAACTATTTTTGACTCGACTGTGTGAATTTTGACTTCTGATATAAATTTTAGCTGACTGCACTGTTGCAGTTGGTGATCAAGGGTACCGAATTCCTCGAAGTGAGAAATGTTCCTTGTTCCACCTCCAGTAGAAGGTGAAAGTATAATAAGAAAATGTGCACACAACGCCTACAAAGTTGGTGAGAATTTTTCCAGCTTGCTGAAAAAAAGAAAAAAAAAACAATGTCTGTTAAGTTTCCGGGATTTTCCGGAAATGGCAAAAGATCGAAAAATCAGAAACCCTAGTGGTCACGACGTTATTGGATTTCCTCTTTCCATCTATCGCCTGGGGAACTTTTGCTATTTTCCAAATTTTAGCGTGGTGGAGTTTTATTTAAGTTGTTTATATGTGTTGCAGATTAAAATTTGATAAACCGTGCTACAAATTGCACTTGTTCTTGCAGTGAAGCCATTTTGAAACGATAATGTTTAAAAATGGTCACATTGCGATACCTAATTTTCATTTAATTAAACAGGAACTTTCATCTTTTCTTTAAGGACCCTAAAAGACCATAAGTGATAATCTTCGTTTATTTTTAATTAATTTTTGAAAATATAGTCATATTTTTCGAACACCTTAAATATTATAATCTCAAAGCATTAATTTATAAATTGATAGTCCAACATAGACCTAAAAACTTTAATTCACATTTTAATAAAAATTTATGCTCTGAATAAGGAGTTGACCTTAATATTTTCATTTATGGAGTATTTAGTCTTGTCTGTATAACATCTAAAATAAAAACGAGTTCATGAATTGTGCAGAGTTTAAACAGACATTGCTTAACAACATAAAACCGAGAAAATAATGAGTAAAAAAAATGTTTTTTTAATTATTTGAACCTAAGCTCTTGTTAAATTTTGATTTAGAATTTTAATTTTTATTTTGAAAAACCTATGATTTTTTTTAGAGTATTAAAAAAATACTCTCAATAGTTAAATAATTTTTTAAATTTAATGAATTTGAGTAAAAAGCAGTTCATAATTGTTTTATTTACAAACACATTTTGGTACAAAGGAATAAATATGAATTTTTTATTAATATTATTTTTTTTTATCTTAGTTGCCAAATTTAGCGGTTCTTAAACTTTCGATCGTCAATTTTCGTAATACTTTTCGCACAGTGTTGTCGTATGTGACCCATTTCTCATCCCTATTTAACATCCACTTAAGAAATGGGCTGATTTCATTCCGTTTGGCCAAGGCTTCGCAGATGAAAATTCGATTGATCATGTTCTTTTAAGTTAATTAGTGTGGCACCCAAGCATCAATCTTTTTTTAAATCCAGCTTTGTGCAAATCGTTAAAAACTGTTTTATGGTCGATCTTTAGCTCTTAGGCGATGCTACGACTACTAACATGCCAGTCAACGATTATTTTTGCGATTTTATCAGCATTTTCAGTGGTTGAGATAGCTTAGTGGTCAAGGTCACGGGCTTGTGACTGGAATGTCATGAGTTCAAGCCTTTTTCGACTGAAGACTCGCCGTGAAAAGGGGCTGACGCACGTTAAATCTGTTTAGGCTCAAACGTCCTCCCGTTGGTGTGGTGCGGAAGTTAGGAGAGGGGAGTGCTAGCTCAGGTGTCTTCCTAGTCACTTGACCATGGCTCAAAATTACGCGGTCTGTCGCCGAAAGCCCTCGTGTAGCTGAATTGGGCGACGTTAATACTCACTCACTCATCGGGATTTTCAACGATTGGCAAACCTGAAGGGAATTGACGGAACCCAAATTGCACACAATTGGCTGTTACAGTATCGAAACCATAAACACCATCCACAGTTTCAGCTGCCTGGCTTGCATTTTCTCCTTTAGCAAAGAAAAATTCTGAAATGTATATATATATATATATAATATATTATAATATAAATATTTATGACTCACAAATGTTTGTAATTATTTTATTTAGAAATGTTTAAAAACATGATTTCTTACTTGAAAAGTAAGTAGCATATTCGCAAGTTCCGATTTTATTACGAATACTCATGAGTATATATAAATACTTATAGGGTGAAATCACTATAAATAAAACTTTTACTTATCTTACCATTTGATGTCATCTACTATAGCTGATAAAAGCTCTAAGAGCTCAGAAAATTTAGTTTTGAAATACTTTGTTTTGTGCATAAAAAAGTGGAAAAAGAAGGAATTATTAACGAATAAGGAAATCTCAAGACATGGTTTTTTTCAAAAGTACTTACGAAAGGGGAAAAAAAAACGTTTCAGAATACCTCTAGAGAAAAATTAAAGCAAGCAGAGAGAGTAATTATTTTCCCTTTTTTATTCTCTTTCGAGTTGAAGCCTTTAACAAATATTTACGGGCAACTATTACTTTTTTCATCTATTTTTTCTATTCTTCAGGGGGTAACAATATCAACAAGACAGATGTCCTACTTAAAACCGTAGAAAACAAACACAACAGTAATAGCTGCGTTACTGTTTCCCTGGAGAAACCAAGACACACATTTCATATGCATTCTCCTCGTATATACTTGAAGTAAATCTCTGAGTCTTTCTAAAAGGCGGATTATTGTGAGTGCTAAGTACTACGACTCCTATTGGCTGCTCCACCGCGATAATCATAATGGGAAGAAGCGAGGAACATTTGTCTGCGTTAGAGAGTGTACAAGCAATTCTTCATTGTGTTTGTTTATGAAGATGAGCAGATATGTGGGGTTGGATGGTTTGTTCAGGGCAACAAATTAATTATATATCTGTCTCCCATAAAGACGAATGTTATCACTTTTATTTATTTAAATTATTCTTTTTGAAATTTATTAATATGCATTTGATTTATATAGTGCAAATACAATGGTTATCATAAATGACGATAACTCGAAAAGTTATGCGTAAAATTTAATGAAATTTATACACATTGTACAACACACAGGAAGGTATAAAACAGCATAAAAAGAAATCACAAGACAATTAGGGTGTTTTTGAAATTAGCATATATATATCGGATGTGTCAGTTTGGTGGAGAAAAGTACCTTTTATATGGGGTATGATCTCCCCGAGAAGCAATATAGCACATGCAGAGATGCGTGATGCTCTCAATTATGCGGTCTATTAATTCTATAGGAAGTGCGAGTCATTGCTCCTCTAAGGCAGTTGAAAGCGTGACTAGAGTCCTAGAAGGGGGTGGGGTTTAGAGTATCTATACGTCGTCCTGGAGCGTCCCAAACATGCTCTATAGGGTGAAGATTCGGTGATAGAACAGGCCACTGCATGTGCTGAATCCTTCGATGCGAGCCGTGTGTTGTCTAGTATAATCATCCTGCAGCACGAAAGCATCACTTATTGCTCCGGCATTAGGGCACACATAAGCATCCAGGATGCCATCTCTATAGTAGTGACCATTAACATTTCCACGAGAAAAGACATTAAGGTCTGTGTGCTCACCCAGATAGATACCACCCCCAACACAGACACTACTTGTTTCGTATGGATCTCTTTCACTGATGTGCCATGGAGGAAAACGAGTTCCAGGTTCTTTCCAAATGACGATGCACCTACTGTCACTTTCGAGGTTAATCCTGGACTCATCCATAAAAGGAACATCATTCCATTGATCACGTGCCCAGTGGATATGTTGACGTGCCCGCTGTAAACGTTCCCTCCTATGGCGTGACGTGAGAGGGTCGCAAGTCGCTGGTCACCTCGCATAAATATCACGCTTGTGAAGTCTTAGATACATAGTTGACCTTGATACCAATATTTGTGACCTTGTAGAGAGGAGGGACCTGAGTTCAACCGTAGTTGGGGTTCTATTCATTCGTGCGCCTAATGACAAATATCAGTCATCGGGCACTCATGGTAGCACGTGGCTGTCCTTGGTTGAACCTCCTTAATGCCGAATCCATGTTGTTGCCAATCCATGCCAAGAAATTGTTGCTAATATCTATGAACCACAGACGGACTCATATTCAGCAATCCAGCCACTTCCATCTGACGTAGTCCTGCCTCTAGTCTTCCAATTGCTCGTCATGGCAGCTGTTTGGTCTAATTATGTCTGGAGGTCATTGTTATAATTTCGCTATACTAGATTTCTAATCTCAGACATGCAGTGACAACTGCCGCCTTTCTCTGAGACATTAATTTTTATGCTCCTCGCAAATGGCGTATTCCGACTGTATATTATTTTGCATAATATAATATTATTCAGTTCTCTTCTTTTATTTACCAACATATTTAAATTTCATTGAGAAGGGTTTATTTTGGGGCGAGTTATTGTTATTTTTTGAATTTTTCCTTAATTTATGATAACTAGTGTAGTTCACATTAAATTTTCATTAACGTTCGGATGATGCTTTGATATGAAATCTGAATACCATTTCCCCCCACCTTTTACAGTGCAGTTACGGGGAAAATTAGAACTACTTTTCGATAACATAATCGAATAATATTAATACATGCTTTATATAAAATCAATTTTAAAAACAAAAATGATATTTATTGGAAAAAATGGGCTCTGCACACACACTCACATACATTGTAAGTAATCATGCAGTAATTGCAGTATAGTTGACATTGAAGTATCCACTACTTGTGATTATTATTTTCTACGTATGAAGCCAAGGCTCACAATACGTTTTGATATTTTGTCTCATCTATTCCCTCTTAGTTATTCGTTTAAGGCCATTATATGTAAGATTATTTTAAAAATTTTGATTTTAATATAACCTTTTAAAATTTTACTTACCATTCCTTGAAATTAATTCTATTTTTTATGAATTCATTCACTGACTAAGTCTTTTATTGTTCACAGACACAATCACAGTATTAGTAGAGTCAGGCATGTCTTCTGTGTTACCTTTTATAATTTTGAACTAAAACTGACTTTCAAACAAGCTTTTTTATGTGTACTAGCACTACACCACAAATGCAAAATTTTTATTAGCCCTGACCAAGTCCAAAATTTAGCAAATATTCTGAATTGCATCTAAGAAAATTTTAATTTTTCGAATAATTTCAATAATTTTGTTATAAAGTCTTCGTTAATTCTTTAGACGCGTGTGAATAAAGTATCCTATGTTAACTTATTTTTGTACACTTTACAAATTTTTCTCACTGGGTTTCTTTTTTAATTTCACAAACATCAATGCATTTTATGAGACGATGTAATGTCTTTTGGTTTACTAAAATATTTTCATTATAAAACGGGATAAGGAAGGAAGCGGAAGAAACAACCAGAAGAAAAACAGTTTTTCCCATATGTGTTGTTTCAGGAGTCTTTTAGAGATCTTAATCTCTTCCCAAAATAAAGAAGTTGAATGGGGAGGAATGTAGTGTTCTCTCGGAATGTTATTTAATTACAGAAATAATTTTTATTTTGTAATGAAAAAAAAAAACAAATCAGAAAGTGTGACACGAATGTTTTTATGCTGTTTAATTATGCTGAAATATTAAGTAATTTGCAGTAAGGAACGAGTTGTGATCGTTATGTTATTGCATACAAAACAATGTCACTAAACCTGTTGCTAGTTCTCACGTAGTTTCTTTCCCTTTGGTTAACCTCTGGGGTTTCTTTTTTGTTAATGGTTGACATGAGAACCTTGACTGGTGAAGGAAATGTTATATATGTAAATTCACATTGAAGCGACCCTAAGGTTGCGGGTGTAGTTTGAGACACATAATTAATAAGCATTGTTATAAAAATAATCAATTTTATTTTGGTTTAATCAATTTATGATCAATCCAAATTATAAACCGAGGGAACAATCGTAAACACTTACTTGGGTGTGATCCGATAAAACAGCATTCGTCTCAGATCTTTTTAGGGTCAACTATATTCCAGCCGAAAACTTCTCCCTTACACTAAGGTTTCAGAAAGGCACTTCTCTAATCTCACTTTAATAGCAGCGTAATGACTAACTCTAACACTCACTTTGCTAGGGTTTAGATAGCACTAAAATTGGCAGAAAACCAGGTTCTTTCTGCGGAAGGCAGTTTTAAGCACAAGCAACAGTTAAAGAAGTGTTTCCAAGGATTAGTGAAAGGACGCGAATGGAACACGTCACAACATTGCTGTTTAAGGTGACCGACTACCCTAAAATTGTGAATTTTGCCAAAAACTGACAATTTTTTATGATTTTATTGTGTAGACCATCTTATTAACTTTATAAAAATTAAAAGTTTACGATTTTCTGTTCGCAAAAACTGCAAGTGTTTCAGTAAAAGCAGATGCCATTAATTTAAGCAAGATGTCATACTTTAAAACGCATTTTATTCCAATTTTTTTTTTTTGAAAATGCTCATAAGAGGCCAGAGATTGCTAAAAAAATTTTGAAAATAATTCATTGAAATTTTTTGTGTATGTTCTATATAATAGTAGAAGTGTCGTAACCTTCAGATTTATCAATTACTGCTTTTTTACAAAATATAAAATCCCTTACGTTAATATAATAACTTCTTTTTTTAAAGCAATTTCCTATAATGACTTAGATAAAGTGCTCTACGTTTTGTAAAAATTAAAATATCTCTTATCTTGAAGGTCATTTAAAAAATGAATGACATAGAAACACGTTAGAATTGAAAAATTAAAAATTTGTTGATAAACTTTTGGTACAGAATGGACCAAGTTTTTGTTATTTTTTGTAAGTTTTGACCAATTTCCCCCCAATTTTAGTAATAATAATTTCTTTTTCTTTGCTTAATTTTAGCACGTTTTCTTAAAAAATGTACTTAAAAAATCTAAAAACAACAACAACAAAATCCCCATATCTCCATTTTTTTTAATAAAACAGTTGTCACAAGTAGTCAGATACCTTAAGATAGGGTTCGATAGCCAACTCCGATCCTTTTTCATATTTACGTTCGAGGTTAACTTAAATTAAAGTATTTGTTTTTATAATGCTTGTTGGTTTTTTGTTCCATAACACCAGTGCAATTCTGGCTGGTCTCTAACCAAAAATACGTTTGAAATGCATGAGAATTTATATTGTATGAAAAGTTTATCACATTGATAGACAGAGACTAATAACGAACTAATGAAATTTATAAAAAGAAACCCTTTTATCAAAACAACAGCTGAATTATGCAAGTCACAAAAAGAAGTGGTCAAAATTCATTCTTTAAAATTTTATTAAATTAGTTATAAATATATTTACATGCATATGAAAAACATTAAAATTTCTTCTATTTTTCTCTTGGTAATACATATATTCAAATTCGAGAACTTAAAATTCTTTTTTATTTCTTAAATGAAAGTTTTAAAAACATACAAAAGTTTCCATTAATTTCGAAGAATTAAAAAATTATCAGAGTTTGCTTTCATTCCATTATTTTCACTAAATACTTTGACGTACTTTAAACAAAATACTTCCCAAAGTGAATCGTATCCTTCCCTGTTTGACTTTATATGTGTGCTACAAAAAAAAAAATCAAAAAAAAATCTTCAATTAGTTTCTTTCGAAATAACTTTTTTTACTCATCCGTTTACAGATCCCTTTCCGAGAAATCGAGTTAGTAATAAAATAACTCTTCGAATACAGCCGTAAAGAGACGTTGAATTCGTCCAAACGTTTTTCGTTTTCGTTCCATTTAATTGCTTTAGGTGAAGGACGTGTAAACACGATTCAACTTTTAATAGTTCCTGGAATTTAATGGCACCTTTATAGAAATAACCTTAGAGCTCGCTTGGCTGTTTGACAACTCTCAAAAATGTTTTCTGTCAAAGATCCTTCGAAAAACGTAATTCCATACATTGTTTTATGTTAAAATGTATCTTATATTCAGTTAGCTCAAATGAAACCTAATTACTTCGGCTTTGTCCTTTTTAATTAAATTTAATTGATGTTTGTGTAAAAGAGTCCAGAGTCTTTCGACTTAATTTGCAGGGAATTAAAATTCTAGATAGATTTGAAACATGTGTAATTTTTGTTCGTTATGTTATTACGTTTTCGAAAAGTTGGAAATTTACTAAAATATCAGTATGAACTTTGCAACTAATTTTTAATAGCTTGATATTACTATGTTTTAGTTGACCCAGTGCAGTGGCGTAACAAAGAATATTAGGGCCCCCTATAAAGTCAGGTTTGAGGCCTCAAGCTGGATCTTGCAAAAGACTGAATATAACCATTGTATAATGTATACTCCTGTTAAGGTCACAAACACAAAATCTAGGTAAACTGATGAACTATTCGTTGTGTTGCCACGAAATTTGGCACAGTAACGCATTACAGTGAGAGAAAGAATATAGCAACATAACCACATATAACAAGTAATATAAAATTTCTCTTAAATCAATTCCTACTTAGATCAACAACAAAGACAAATTTTATTTTTGTTATTTTTTATTAAATAGTTACAATTAATATAAATATGTATATACATATGACAGAATCACAACATTAAGTAGCAATTAATTTTCATTAATTATCATTAAAGTATCGTATTGTCATCCAAAACAGTCGTGTATTTAAAATTTCAGTTCAACTGAATGCATTGAAACGTAAGAAAAAAAAATCTTTTAAAGAGTTTTGATCCAAGTCGCTAAAAATGAAGCCAACGTGGCTGTATCTGTAATTCTTTAAATAATTAATTTCAGTCAATTGATTTTAATTAATTTTAATTAAATTATCTCGTATTGTTACCCAAAACAATAGTGTATAGAAAATTTCAGCTCAAATGAGCGCTTTAAAATGTGAGAAAAAACCCTTTTCAAGTTTTGACACAAGTCGCCAAAAATGATGCCAACAGGGCTGTATTTGTAATTCTTTGAATAATTAGTTTTAATCAATTAATTTTTACTAATTATAGTTAAATTACTGTATTGTCATCCAAAATAATCGCGTATATAAAATTTCAGCTCAATTGAAAGCTTTAAGATGTATTTTATTAACGATTGAAAATTTGAACTAGATAAATATGTATATAAATTTATTGAGAGTATGAACTCTAATAGTAAGAATTGAAAAATGATTTTAATTTTGAATTAAGAGATACAAGATATATCGAAAAGTGTAAAATCATGAATCAGAGATAAAGCATTTAACTCGCGTTAAAAGTCTGTCTAATTTAAAGAGTGAACACCGTACAGCGGTATACAAGATTTATAACGAGTTGTCCTACTATTTTTGAGGGTGTCAATAAATAATTGTGGCAACAAAGCATATTTTTCTAAAAGCATAACTTTTGACTCCGAGGGAGTTCTGGAAAGGGGGGCTGCGCTAAGAAATGGCTTTTCCTAGACCATCCCAAATATGTTCTATAAGATTTAGATTCAGAGACCTCGAGGGCCAATCCATTTGGCGATTATCCCCTCCCTAATGAAATTCATCAACAATGTGAGTTCTGTGTGTGGCATATTCAATATGGTCCATAAACATATAGTATGGGCCAATAGCACCCAGAAAAACCTCACATAGGCTTCTAGGATCTCATCCCTATAGCACTGTGTGTTGACAGTATCCGCATCGAAATCATACAGGGATGTACGACTGTCCAACATTATGCCGCCACACGCAAGAATTCCTTGGATACGAAATCTGACGATTTTTGTTATGTATGAGGGACGAAAGCGAGCTCCACTTTCTCTCCAGATGAAGACTCGACGAGAATCACTTTGGGGAATTTCGACTCATCACTGAAAAGAACACCCCAACCCCCCATTCTTATGCTGTCCACAACTGATGTTCTTAGCTCTAGTGTCTTTCCTGTTGGAGGGAGTCAAAGGGACACACAAGACTGGAAGCCGGGCATTAAGGACAATCTCTGCCAGGCTGTGGAGCGTTTGCTTGGAAATTCTTCTTCCAGGCACAGCAGCAAGGCCACGAGCAAACTGAGGAGCCATTGTCCGCCTATGTGTTCGTGCGCTTAAATCCAAGTAGCGATCCTGTGCAGATGCTGATGTTATGTGACGACCTTGGCTGACCTTGCTGGAAACAGTACTACTTGTTTGGAATTGATTCCACTTCTGAAAGATCTCTTTCGGGCCACTTGTAACGATCGAGCCACCTCCGCTTGAGAATGTCCAGCTTCAAGCCTGTCAACGGCTCTCCATCTCAAGGAATCAACTAAACCAGTGGTCCTCAACCCTTTTATCAGTGCGGACCGATTAACGTTAAAAATTTTACCTCAGCCCGCTGAGAAAAGGGGACGAGTGGAATACACAAGGTTACCCCCCCCCCCAAGACAAGTAATTTTTAGCATATATTTTTTGTTTCGATGCATTCATCTCCGTTTTTTTTAAGTGTAACCCTTCCCATGAAAGTTGTCTTTGTAAGCCATTGAAGGGGACGTCGATTGTTTATATTTTAGATTGTTTCGATTTAATAATTTTAATTTAATTGTTTTTAAAAATGCCTTCAGAATAAAACACATTAACATCGAAAAATGAATCTAAAGTGATTTATCATGGAATATAAGGTAATATCCATGAAAAGTCGCACAAACCCGAGAAGAATACACCTCAGCAGTGATTCTCAAACTGTGGGGCGCGCCTGCTAGGGGCGGCATGTGAGGGGGCACAAACATATCAAAAAGCCGGAAAAAAGATTAAAAAAAATTTATTATTGAAAAGTAATTGTTGTGAAAATGTTTTTTACTTAAAAGTGGCATGTACAAAATTTAATGCTTTACTTTATAATTTGTATGGTGTATAATTATGCTCATTTTGTAGCTTTACATTATTATCACATTTAATACATTGTTATTGTATGGGAGGAGGCTCGATGAAAATTATGATTGAAAAATGGGTCACACTAATACTGGAAGTTTGAGAAGCACTGCGTGAGAGAGTGAAAATTAACGTCGCACTGTTCAGCTACTCGAGGGCTTTTGGCGACGGACCGCGTAATCTTGAAAAATGGTCAAGTGATGCGGAGGACACCTGAACTGGCACCCCCTCTACTAACTACCACACCACACCAACGGGATGACGTTTGTGTTCTCGACAGATTTAACGTGCATCGCGCCCCTACACGGCGGGTCTTCAGTGGTACTGGGCTCGAACTCATGACACGCTAGCCATGATCCGATACCTTGACCACTTGGCTACCGCGGCCACTGAGAAGCACTGCAATACAGTAAATAAAATAGAAATCATTTAACGGTCTTTGGACGGCCCAGTACCCTTTGATTCACTGACCGGGGGCTCGGGATCACTGATCTAAGCGACTATGAGAAGTCATCCTCACTGCTAGACCAACTTGTTTGTTTTAATACATTATTCACAAAACTGCATATGCTTAACAGTCTCAATCCAGTAATTCTGCAAAAATTAACCCTAAAAAACATCTTTTCCTAAGCTGAAGGTTGATATTGTACTACCCATTCTTCAAAATAAATAAAATAAAAATTCTGAAAGTTTTCCTTTGGGCAATTTGAAATTATGACGTAAAACACGTTTGTTACCTTAATTTTGGACATAATTTTCATTTGGGCTGCTTCCCCCCGGTTATGAGGGGGGGGGGCTGTGGTGTAACAGAGAATATTAAGACCCGAAGCCCAAATAGGTACTTGGCGTCAGTCAGGCTTTGGGCACTCTAGAATCCTGGCTTACTCCGCGATGCGGGGTTTACGTTACGCCTCTGCATTAACCTTTATCGAGTGATGTCGTCGAAAACTGGTAGTTAATGAATTAATATTTGAAAAAACGGTATTAACATCAAGTGTCATCCACTACAAGTTTAAAAATTTTTTTTTGATTTTGATGGGATGAATAGAAAGTATTTTATTACAATTGAAAATTTGAATCCATATATATATATACATAGGGAGAAATTGAGCTAATAGTAGGAATCGAAAAATGGTTTACAAGATCGATTTAAATTTGATATTTTAAAAATGTAGCTATAGTAAATTATCTGAAACTTTTGAAACAATGTACTTTCATGTAAACTACATGATGGATTTAACATATTAATATTTCAATATTGTTTGCACGAAAATTTCATTTGATGTACATTTACATGCGACTGTTGCATTAATTTTCGTGGAAATGCATTATAATCCAATTACCATCCTTCAAAAGAATACAAAAGCTTTAAGCTCATTGATGTATAATAAACATATTTTATTTCTGAGAAAGAAACAGCTGTGGAACATTATTCACATTTCGACTTAAATTATAGGTGTTGTCATTTTCATAAATATAGATGGTTTTCTGATGAGGACATCTAGTGCCGGATAAATGAAAATTTAAGAGAGAAATTATTCTTGTCAGCACCATTCTTTCTAAGTAATTTTGAAGACACTCGTTTTTTTCAATTTGTGAAAATGAAAAATGCATTTTGATAAACATGTATATAGCTTTCAGAATAAATACGTAACTCTTTAAGGTTAAATCATGAAACATTTACATATATGCATACAATAACTAAGCATATTTAGACTTAAAGGACACATATTAGGGAATATATTAATATAAAAACATTGGCACTACATATTTAGTTTAAACTAATTTTTATATTCCTTATTTGCTATTAAGAGTCTTTTTAATTTTTAAGGGCTGATAAGATAAGATATAAGATCGTTTGATCATTGTTTTATATTTTTGTGAAAAATAATAAAAAAGGGTGATTTGCATTTTATGTAAACCATGATGCAAAAATAAAACTATTTTTCATGCCGAATATATATATAATCAAAACTCTTCGTAAATAAATATTAATAATTTTAGATAGATGCCCCAGCAGTTATAAACATAACAAGCTGAAAAATACTTTTAGTCAGATTAAAATAAGTTTTAGCAGCTAGCCAATCTTCTGCCTTCTGTTTAGAGAAACTCATAGAATTATAAAGGATAGATCTTCTGAATTCATCATTGATTATCTAATATAGGTATGTACCTAAAATGTGCATTTTTAACACCCTTTTATAAGCTTCATTTGTTTGTAACGGAGTCTTTTAACTCAATTTTTACCCACTTTAAAATGTCAGATTAGTTCGAAATTTTGCTCACTTGTCCAGGAACGATGACTATAGAATAATTTAATAATTTTGTTCCGTTGCCCTGATCAGGATGTTTAGGATTAACAATTTCCCATTTTCAGATCCCATCCCGCATCTGGCGCCTGATTTCAGATATCATTTCCAGATTTAACGACTAAAACATTAAGTTACAACTTAGTTTGATTAACTATAAAAGGGTGTTTTTTTTAATTTTTTTAAACTATAATTTATTTTAAATACATAAACGAAATACAGAAAACTAACGTTATAGCCCGATCTAATGATCTCTAAGCAGTGTCAACATAGTGGGCGGAATTTGTTGGACAATGATGAGATTGGAAGATCTCTAGTAGAATCTCCAGTTTAATTTCTTGTATGTAATGTCATGGGATTTTCAATAATGAGACTTTACTTTTTATTCATCACGATCACAATGAATAACTCACACGCACGTCACACACAAAAAGTTAAATTACACTTTGTATAAATGTTAGATAAAGATAATAAATCTGCCGAGTTTTTTACTTGTTTAGATAGAGCGAAAATGGGTCAGGATGGCATCCATCACAAAGCAGGTACAAAATCTCCACATTTAGCTCGCTGGCGGAGTTTACCTACCTCTCTCTTTGAGGTACAAGCACAGAATCACAAATCTCCACACTTAGCTCGCTGGCGGAGCTTACCTACCTCTCTCTTTGAGGTACAAGCCAGAATCACAAATCTCCACACTTAGCTCGCTGGCGGAGCTTACCTACCTCTCTCTTTGAGGTACAAGCACAGAATCACAAATCTCCACACTTAGCTCGCTGGCGGAGCTTACCTACCTCTCTCTTTGAGGTACAAGCACCAAAACTTTTCTGGTGCGGCACTCGTCACCGCGGATCAGTCTCGTTACCATCTAGCGTTCTAGAATATTGTGTATAGTTCGTTACAACAGATTTATTGCAGCGAATTATAAAGGCTTCATTAAAATCTAATTGTTACCTTCAAAAAGTATGATAATAATAATAAATAATATTACTAAAAACTAAAAATTAATTTAAAAGTATTTCGAAATTTTTTTAAAGATATATATCATTAAGAAAATTCTAAATAATGATATATATGTAATATTGTTTTTATTTTGAAAATATCGCCATCTGTGTACAGAAATGGAAAAACTTATAACTGCATAGAAATTTCGGAAAATTCTGTGAAATTAATAATTTATTATTCCGTTGTAATTTATTATATATTTCACCCTAAGTATAAAAAATAATTCATAAATTTCAAATATTCTTTAGATACATAATTTTTCTGACTTTAAAATGTATTTTTAATTAATTTGAGTAACTTGTCTCATTTTTGTGTCTCTAAATATTTGTTGCACTAAAGCATTAAATATGGTTTATAATTAAGTTTGTGTAAAAAGAAAGATTTGTGTATTACTAATCCAATATGGTACTTAAACAATACTAAAGTTAAAATATTCTCTTTTATTACAAACGTCAATGCAAATCAAGTGATGTACAACTGTGTAGTTTAATATCTAGAAATATACATTGTTAGGGTTAATGTTTGTTGGAATCAAATTTAAGTGTTCTGGATAAAAACTTAGATTCCGTTTGAAAGTCTCATCTTTTCCGAAAAAGATAAGATCATCAATTTATCGAAATAATATAATGTATTGTCTTCGTAGTTTTGTTTATAAAAGTTTTACTAGATATCGGCTGTACAATTATTTATGGTAACATTAAATCTGCTTATAATAATTTCCATTGTACTTAACATAATTGCTTAGCAGAAAAAATCTAATGAGAGAAGTTAATTTATCATAATTAATTATTGACGTAGTACCAAATTTATTTATAACAATGTGTACGATATTTTTAAAATGCATTTTTTAAATTTGTTAAAATGTTTTTTTAAATCAATAAGTAACTATTTGTCACTTACTAGGACTTTTTGAAATTAAGGATTTAGAAATATATAAGTCGGGATTTTTAAAATAACTAATGCGAATTCCTAATAATTCATAAAATGCAAAAATACGGCTATTAACTTCTTAATCACTAATTACTGATTTAATTAAAGTTGCATAAATTAGAAAATATCTATCTAGCTATAGCTATAAACTATAGTAGTATTTACAAATTATTGCATAACATCCAGGTACCTTATCAACACGAACTATAATATTTTTCAGCTCGCTAATATTTTTGAAAAGTGACACTATATATATATATAAGTTGTTCTCATAGGACGTTTATCACAATTTGCCGTCGTTAAGTACCTAATATAACTTTAATTAACAAATGGAGTTTTAATTACATCCTAGCCATGAAGATAATTGGCCAAGCAACACGGCTTGCACTTTACGCGGTAAGTGTCAAATCCTGAAAAAGCGAAAAGGGAGCATGGGAAACTCTCCCAAAGCTTTAATACTTTTAGGTAAGGAGATTCCCCGGATTTCTGCTAATTAAGCAATTTTTTGAAGATAGGGATGCTGAAGGAAGGGGTAATTTTATATCTACACAGTTAAATTTAATTTGAATAAAATGTGAGACTAAGAAAAACAAAAATTGGCGCAATTCAGAAGTGAAAGTGCTTTATATTCTAAATAAGAAAGGTTATTAACTTTAAGGGCATGAATGAAATGAATTATATATATTTACATATATATGACTTTAATGAATTTTACTTGAGAGACTGAAATGACTTGAATATTAGAGATTAAAAGTATAACTAAGCAATATCATTGAGAATTTAGGGGGAAAAATTAATGCTACAGTATTATAAACAATTTCGATTGAGGAAAGCTTTTAAGCTTATATTAAAATGAGGTTTAACCAGTATTATGCCTAGCCAATGTTTCTGCTTTCTACTTAAAATACTGAGCGATATCCTATGAAAAGTAATAGATTGCAATTCTAAATCTATTATAAAGAAAAAAAAGTAACTTATCTAAAGATATTTTAAAAAGGTTTAGATTGTAATGAATCAATGAACAATGACCAAGTTATTGCCAGATTCAATAATCCAAGTGTTGATTCAAATCTGGAATATACAGTCTGAATAGCTGCAAAACAATAAGTATAAAAATTTACTTTTATTAAAATAGTTATAAATTAAGTATATTAAGTCAAGAGCTAAAATTGTACTAAAATTAAGAACATTCTTATAATTGTCTGCACTATAACATTAGCGGTAAAAAAATTTATTGGAAAACATTACTTTTAAGAACTACCATATCTCGCTATGTGTATATATGTATACACATATATCGGAAGTTCGATAAGTATAACCACACTTTCAAACGAATTACAAAATGAACAAATAAAGATATTCTCTTGCAAATTTTTAGTTCCATAAAAAAAATATAAACATTTTTTTTGAATGGTTTATTGCACGATTTCTATTTCAATGTTCGCATCATTAGTTGCGCGCAACACATCGAATCTATACGAGATTTCTAGACACGTTCTATGAAGCATTGTAGGATAAAAACTCTGAATGACTTCTGTAATTCCAGTTTTCATTTCATCAGTGTCACTAATTACAGATTGGTAACCTGCATCATTACAAGAAGTTCAAAAATGAAATATCTACAGATCTAGGTGGCCACATTATTGGATTCACTTTTTCCATCTACAGCCCGGGGAACGTTTTCTCACTTTCACACTCCAGTGTAATGGCACTCCATGTATGCTGTACATGTGTTGCTGATTTAAATTCGATAAACCTAGCTAGAACTTGCGCTTGTTCTTGCGATGAAGCCATTTCGAAAAAGAGAATGTTGAAAACGGCGACGTCGCACCATCCCGTTGGCATTTCATTAAAAGAAACTTGAATCTTTTTACTAAGGAGCATAAAAAAACCTAAGTGAAAATCTTTGTTTATTTTTAACTATTTTTTTGAATGTATAGTCATTCTTTTCGGATTTTCGCACACCCTATACATATACTGTATATATATATAGAGAGAGAGAGACTGGGTGATTCGCTGCCAGATCGAAGAACTTGCTGGGAGTGTAGGAAGAACAGACAAGATTCAGAATCACACAGGAATGCAGGGTCGCAAATAATACCGTAGTTGCGAGCTATGGCGCAAAGAAGCAGATAAAAAGAACAGAAATAGCAACATATTAATGGGACAGAAAATATTTTTTGAAAGGTTGCACTACAACAGGTGTTCGAAATTACGACCATAAGTCGTCTGGCAGACCTGACAGCGGCGCTGCATGGAATTCCTTACGTTCTCGAAAATACCTCAAGGGGTCTTGCGGTAGATGGCGCTGAAGGGAATGGAAAAATCTTACTGGAAGTCGTCATTTGCGATCTGTTTTCTGAGATAGTATTATGAACTCATCTGATTGAATTCTGATCAGTATTATGAACTCATCTGATTGAATTCTGATCATATATGAAACTGTGAATTGTAATGGGCACTTTGATCGGTGGTTGTACCAGGAACGTTACCCGAACAGGCGTATGCCGCATCACACGACCTTTGCAAGAGTGAACAGAAAATGACGTGAGTCTGAATCTGGTCACATGTAGTGTTTGGTGTGCAAGCGAAACTATTCCTTCAGTTGTAGATCTCATTGCTCGAATATCTGTAGCTGTCAGGAAGACACGTGACATACCAAGAATCTTCCAAAATGTAAGGAATTCCAAGCAGCGCCACTGTCAGGCCTGCCAGACAACTTCTGCTCGTAATTTTGAACATATGTTGTAGTACAACCTTTCAATAAAAAAATTTCTGTCCCATTAATAGCTTGCTGTTTCTGTTCTTTTTCTCTGCTTCTTTGCACCATAGCTCACAACTACGGTATTTGCGACTCAGTGTGATTCTGAATCTTGCCTGTTCTCCCTACAAACCCTGCAAACTTGTCGGTTGGGTAGGGAATCATCCTGTATATATGTATATATATATATATATATATACAAATTATTCCTAATTATATTACAGCGTTTTCATTATTTTATCCCGAAGCATAAACATTTATTCCCTTTAATAATAATGATATGCAACACTTTTGTAAAGATTAACGCTAATAATATTCAGTAATGAAAACATCTGATTTTTTTAGGTTTGCAAAGAGAAGATATACAAACCACTTTAAGATATTTTCGAAATACTCGTATTTAACAGTTTTCAGAAATTCTAGAGCATCTGCAGTTTTAAAATATTCATCACAGGAAAGACTAGTTTCTATGAGCCTAAATTTGTTTCACTCAAGAATGCAGTATCATGTTGGCGATACAGGGCCAAGATTATAGTATTTGCTTTATAAATATTTAATTCATGTGACTGTTTATTTCATAAATACGCAAGCCACTGCCAAGAAAGGGGGTTCTTTCACGAATAATTGATTAGAAAATTGCATGCTTCAGGGTCATCTCAAGTGAAGTTCATTGGAAATTAATATTTAAGATGAACTCTGAGTTATCTACCAAAAGAACATGTGTACAATCGTTAGAATTTTGGTAGGTAGTTGAAATGTATTCCAGTTTGGGTCTTTCAGAAAGGAGATGATTTCGCTGGACTAGGTTATACTTGCACGTTTTATTCTAAAGAAGCATTAAATAAGTACACATTTGTATTAATCATTAATGAAATAGTTTATGTTCACTTTTTCGCCTATACTGGACACCGCGCCACAACACAATTTCACTTTTTCACCCTCTTTTGGGATAAACTTTTAGAGCCATTATCCTCAGGATTTTTCAACCAATAGGGAGCGTTCCTCTCCACTAGATTCTCAACCTGCCAAAATCATCCTTGCCAAGCTCCTTGCCTTGAAGTCTCACCTACTGGCCCTATGCCTCTCGTCCAATAGCCATGCGGCACACATCAGCGAGTTAAATCCCCAATGTCGATTCCACGTCAGAGACTTTTTTGCCAGATACGGGATTGTGAGGGTTCCTTGTACCCCATATTCCTGCAGAAATTTCCAATGCATCCGATGTAATGAAATAAGAGGGGGAGGGGGTCTAGGTACTTTTTTGTTGATAAAAACAACTTTTCTTCTCGTATAGTTTTGCCTTTTTTAACATCTGTACAATTTTGCCATAAAAATAGCTTCAATTACCTGTATCGTTATTTTGGTAATATTCAAATCTGGATCGTATATAAATTCTTTGCTTATGATTATTGACCTCACTAATATTAAGAATACTCAAACATTTCTGTATTCTATCTTACTTAAGAATTGAATTGGATTCTAGGATGCAAATAATCATGCTAGGGTTACTAATTTAATGCGTAATAGCTATACAGTCCATCTCAAACTCTAAAAAAATGGCATGGTTTCGCAATTAAAAAAAATTGGAATGATCCACAACCAAATTTTTAAGGGTTTTTATCGTACTAAAATTATAAATAATAGTATACTAACGGTAATAAACCAGTATGTACGTAGAAAAAGGCGTGCTCCAAAACCTTGGAAAAAGTTCGCTTTAACGAAAACGTATGGAAAAATGCCATATTTGATATCTTCTGTACTTGCCCCTTTAAGTAAAAATATTCCTTTGAAAGTGTCACTTTTTGTAAAGTTAATACAGACATTTCACACCAAGCTCATTCTATCAGTCTTCTTCAAGCCATTTAATGAAAAATTCTGCTTTTCATTTTCACAAATTTTCCATGGGACGATGTATACATTCTGGATGGAGTTCAGATCCGATTGAAGTACAAGCCAAATGAAGTTATAATCTTTTGTTTCAAGAAAAATTTTATGAAACTTTTAGAAGATTTGGAAATATTGTCCTGTTGAAAAGCCAAGCTAGACTACATAAAAATTCACCAAAGGCAATAAAGAACTTTGTAGGGTCTAAATATAAAGCTTGGAATATTTGCGTTAACTCAAAAAAGCGAAAGAAACTTGGCAATTATAAGCAAAACCTCTTAAACCTCCACAGATTGATTGCTTTCTTAAATACTGTAAAACTTCCTTGTGTCTTGAAACAGGTCATGCCAGTAAGATGTCCACCCATCAGAACTGTCCAAATTTAATTTTTATCATCCCTGAATTGCACTGAAAGCCACTTCTTACCACTGCTAATTAAATTATTTGAATTTTACTGAGAAGTCATTTTTACCTTTTTCTTTTTAAGGTAATTGGGACGGCTGCGAGATGGAAAAAGGAACTTTTTTTTGCACCCGCTTTAAATGGTTCTCACTTATTTAACATTAAAGCAACGGAAATGAAATTTTTATGTTGAATTATCTATACATTTATGTACTCGTTAATGCAAAAAAATTTCATTTTAAATTACAATTAAGTCTGTAAGAGCAATAATTAATCAATAACTATTTTTTTTATTTTCAAGCATGTTCTTACCTTTAGGTACACTTTGCATAGAATCTACTGCATATATAGCTATAAAATTTCTCGGAGTTTTTGTAAACATAACAATCTATAAAATAAACAAAATGAAAATTTAAAATATAAATTTATAAAAATTTAAAAAATTGTTAAGTATAGTGATTTAAATTTTCTCTAAATTTTATGCAGAAATTGTGCTATATCTGAAATTACTGAATGTTTATTTGAAAACGAATTCATTCACTCTGTTAAAAATTTGTTAAAAATTTGTTATTCTTGCATTATGCAAAATATCAGCACTATACGTAAAGTAAATTTTCAGGAATGTGTACCGGAATCAGCAAAAAATGTGTTTTGAGAAAATTGCAAATGAAGATATTTTCATCTATGATTTGTAAAATAAAATATTTTAATACAATATAAAGTCATACCATTGTTAATTGGATTATTTTGCATCATTTTTCAGTTTTTAGATTGCAGGTTTAAAATTCTAGATTCTTTAGAAGTCTTTAATTAACCTTTCCCTACTTCATCAATACGTGTTATCAACGATTCACATCTTCTTCCATTTAAAATACTAAAGTCTTAGATCCATACGTTTTAGTATTTTTACTTCACTTTGTGAACATCATCATTACAGGATATTACAAACTTCCTTACACATACTTTTATTGTTATAAAAATACACACAAAAAAGTATTTTTGATGAATTTACGAAGTTAATTTGATGTCAAATTCAAATGGAACCCTGTTTTTAAAAATTATAACAAAATAATCTCTGTTTTTGTATTCATACATACGAATTAATTTATTTTAATGTAGAACCGAAAGTATATATATAATAAGCATATAAATTTATTCATGAGCATTCAAATGTTAACAATAAGCAGTTAGGAAAAACGAAATGTCTATTTTACAAGCTGTGTATTTAATTTAGAATAATCCTCAAAATCTACTTTGTACTACATCCACTTGATTTATAATTTAAAAACTATACCGAGTATTTATAAATGCAAAGCTGGACATAATTAACATTTCAAAAAACAAATATTTTTTTTCAAAATTTTGTAACAAATCATTTAAATTTTCCGTAATTTTTGCACGAAAGTACAATGTTCAATGAATTTGAACATATAGTATAGGAAAATTACATTCTTCGATTAGAAAAATTAATTTTTTACAATACATATTGAATACACTACGGATCTTGAAGAAAGTGTATTTGAATCACAGTTACATCACATTTGTTTACGATTTTAAAATTCAATTTTCTAGCGTTCTTGTGATCGAATTCTCATAAACAATACATCTATAAAAGCAGCAAAGTGCCCTCTATTTTTTAAAAGTAAAAAAAAAAAAAAAAATGCAAACTTTAAAGCACATTTCACTTTCCAGTTACCTAATCATGGATTTATGCAACTACCTTTTATTAACTGCGTATTATGTTTTTCTGTTCCTTCCATGAATTATATTCTTTGAAATATTCATTGTTTGATACCCTGATTTTTTTCCAGACATTTTCCAGCAGTTATTTCATTGTCGTATCATCTCTACTACTTATGACTCGTAGTCTTCCCGATGTTTCAGCGATTACATTATTTTTGTTTTCATAACCGGATAAATAAAACATACCACTTAATCAGGCCTAGAGTAATATCTTAAATTTTTTTATTCTTTTCATTTCTACCTATGGATTGTGAAAGAGCCTCATCCGCTGAATGTTGAGTTGATTTCATCGTCGGCAGTTTGAAGAATCTTAGATACAGTCTTCATTCTGTGAAGTTGCGAGCGTACAATCAGACAGTCACATGATTTCATGAATCAAATTGGTGTTCGAAATTTGCATGATTTAAAAATTTATGTGAACTTTTGGAACATCAAAAAACATGCCCTTTTTTTCTTGGTGCAAAAAAATAAATTAGGGTTTTATTGTTACTGATTATTTTGTAATCCAAATGCAAGTTTCAAAGGAAAATGAAAATGTTTAAAATAAAAAAAAAGGTTTACACACACACACACACACACACACACACACACACACACACACACACACACACACACACCACACACACACACACACACACACACACACACACACACACACACACACACACACACACACACACACACACACACACACACACACACACACACACACACACACACACCACACACACACACACACACACACACACGCATACACACGAAAGCACACACACGCAAGCACGCACGCACACACGCACACTTTTGTAAAATAAAATGTAATACAATTGAATTTTTTAACAAATTATTGCCATGTTAAAGCTATTTTTATCTTGCTTTATATATCATGTTGTCTTTACTAATAAGATACTAGCTTTTATTAGGTAGATGCAATATTATCACTCATTTCTGCTTTACATTATTTCAAAAGTTCAATGAAAAAAGCAAAAGGTTCCTTAAGATTAGGACTTATTTTAATTTTCACATATTTATACATTTTATTGCTACTTATTAATCAGACCTTTTATCATGTACTATTTTATTTTAAATACGAATAAATATTCTTGAAAATTCAACACAGCACAATGAATGCATTTTACCAACGTTAAAGGAAATTGCGATGGCGTTGTTGTTTGAGAGCTTTAACGTTTAAGGATTTATTCTAAATATTTCCAATGAACTTTGTTCGCGTAACTTAAAACAATTTCTTTGCTTTTTGAGAGTGTACACGTGAAAAAACGGAAGTGTAGAACTAATTTATTTCTCAAAAGAAACAGACACTTTGTTTTCTACTGTTTGTAGAGAAAATGATGATGTTCTTAATGTCATGAAATAATATATTCTTCCATTTTTACATAAAAATATCCCACTTATTCAAGTAAAGAAAGAAATGAGTACAAATAAATTAAAAAAAATCCAAACAATAACCGACGAACGAAAAAACAAAAATAAAAACAGTTAATTAAACACCATAACTCTCACAGAATTTTCATGCTCTCAAAAACACGAACATCAGCTAAATATTCCCATAAATTCAAATGCAATCTTATTTTTACCCACCTCTTACATAACTCCGAACCGTGCAGCTAAATCTTCTAAAAGCCTTCAGAAATTCTGGGAAAAGCCACCTAATTAGCGTGAAGTGGACATAGGGAAAGGAAGTCTCTCTCTTGAAGAGGTATAGGTAAGATTGGCGAGTGTTATCCCAGGAGAACACGAAGGTTCGCGTGTGGCCTGTTTAGAGGGTGTGGCTCTCAACCTGATCAGATGATTCGCTTGCTAAGGTCTACTGCGTAGAGGTGTTTGTGATCCCACAGAATTTAATTGCTCACTTAATTAGTCCATCGTAGGTAATTAGATATAGGGCTACCGAATTGGCAAGACGAGGAGAAAGGGGCTGGGATTTTCTGAAGGAAAATGTGTTGGGATCTTCATAGAATGTAACTAATTTTTGTTAATAATGAAAATAATACGTGTGTGTTTTATTGCTTTTGTTATAATATATATGTGTGGGTATGTTGGTTTTGTGATATAATAGGTATATAGTATAGGTAAGAAATAAGTAGCCACAATAATACAATAGAAAACTCTTAGCCTTAGGAATTATGAATGCAGTTTTAAACATTGTTTTGAAACCAGCCAACCTTCATCTGCAATTTGCATATAGTATTGGTCTATAGGAAAAGGAAATTGGAGTATGTATATGTATGTCATTGTTAGAAGATTAAGGTATCCAACTACCCTAAAATTGTGAATTTGCCAAAAATTAACAAATTTTTTTGTGATCTTATTTTATAGGCCATCTTATTAGCTTTATAAAATGCCAAGTTTATTATTTTCCGTTCACTAGAACAAAAACTACAAGTGTTTTAGTAAAAGCGGATGCCATTACTTTAAGCAAGATATATGAATGTCATACTTTAAAACGTGTTTTTTATTCGAAAAGTGTTTCTTTAAATACTCAAACGGGGCCAGCGATTGCTAAAAATTTTTGAAGATAATTAACTGAAATTGTTTGTGTATCTTCTGTATAATAGTAGAAGTGTTTTAACGTTCATATTTATCAATCATTGTTTTATTACAAAATTTACAGCTTCTTATGTGAATATAACCACTGTTTTTAAGCAATTTCATGTAATAACAAAGATAAAGTGCTCTAGGTTTTGTTAAAATTAAAATATCTCTTATCCTGAAGGTCATTTCAAAAATGAATAACTTAGAAACACATCAGAAGTGAAAAATTGTTCATAAACTTGGTACAGAATGGGCCCCGTTTATATTATTTATTGTCGATTTGTACCCATTTTTTCACATTTTAGCAATAATAATTTCTTTTCCTATTCTTAATTTTAGCATTTTTTTAAAAAAAATGTACTGAACAAATCTAAACAACAAAAAGATCCCCGTATCTCCATTTTTTACGAAAAAAAAAAGTTGTCGCAAGTAGTTGGATACCTTAAATTGAATATACTAATGCTACTATTGAGTAAAATATTAACAATGAAAAATTAACTAAAACTACTTAAAATTACTTATATTTGAGTATAAAGTGCTGTTAAAACTATAAAACATACCACCCACCACAACACATAACTACTTTAATCTTACCGCCAACATTATATATATATATACATATATATATATATATATATATATATATATATATATATGCTGAATTTAAAAAATGATTAACTTTTATGTTTTATGAACTAAAAAAAAACTATCTATATAATAATCTCAGTCAAGGAATAACGTTAATTGAGAAGATTGTTTTTGATAAAATATTAGATTAATTTCTTCAATAAATCGAGAAAAGTTTTGAAAATTTGAAATTTCCAAGCAAAGATTCTAGGATAGCAATATTTCTGCAGTCATAAAAAAATTTAACTTGATAAAAAAAATTTCTATATATCTGGTTATATGAACATTAATTTTTAAATATTATTCCATCGAATTTTCATTCTATTATCATGTGTAACAATGAATCATAAATATTTTAACATTTTAAGACTATTTTATTCATTTACTAACTATAATGAATAAAATAATAGATATTTTATTAATTATTAGTTATTTTCTCGTCAATTCTGTATTAATTCTATTTATTCTTTGTAATGCACAACATAATGGATTATTTTGCGAGGTATAAAAGAAATGAAAAAAAATTATCATACCCTATTTTAAATAATTCTTATTCATGTTAAATTATAAAAAATCACTTTTTTATGAGGAAAGTATCATTCACAGAAATTGTTTTTTATTTGAAAATAATTTATTTGCATGCAATTTAGATATTATACGCAAGGAAAAAAGGAGATATCTTTTAAGTTGCTTCCTGAAATATTTTTCATCATTTATGCAAATTAAATGCGACTAATTAAACATCACGTAAATGTTTCTAATATTAAAATAACCAAACAGCTTGGCATATTGAATAATTAAAAAGTTTAAGAATGTTTTTAGATTGCTTGTAATTTTTAAAATTTTATTTAGAATAATGCATGAGCTATAAGGAAGAAAAAAAATCTGTGTTCTTATTTTAATTAATTGAAATCTGTAACAGACAAAAGATTTTGCAATTCAAATTTGATTTATGAGGAATTCTTTATTTTCTTTATATTTTTAACTAAAAACTAATTAAGAGTATCACAGATATCTAAAAAGGGTTTTTAGAGAATCTTTGGTTTGATATACTTTAACAAAATAGCAAATGTTGAAACAAAATTATTTTATAAGAAAGGAAAGGAAAGAGGACGTTGTGACGTTGTTACAATTGGAAATTTTTTTTAATAAAATCTTTCTTCATTACTAGAAATAGAATAAAAAAGAAAAAAAAAAGACTATATTACATTGTGAATATCTCATTTATTAAAAAAAAACTTTCTCTAAGATGTTGGTAAATTGAAAATAAAAATGCTTTTTAAGAGAAAAAAAGTCACAGCGAAAATTAATAGAATTCTTTTGTCTGTGCAATATTTATGAAATATCAAAAGGATAAAAGTATAAGAGACTTTCAACGTTTGAAACTATATACTTATTTTTTAAAATGTACTATGATTTAAGTTTAAAACAGTGGTTTATACATTTAGAAAAAATAAATAAAAATTTCCATGTAGAAGTATTTAAAAATTATGAAAATATTTATATGAGACGTGGTTGTGTATATCCATTTTTTTCACTACTCAATAAATTTGATTTTAATTTACGATAAATATTTTGACTTTTAACTGCATAAAAACGTAAATAATTGTATTTTTAGAGAAATAAAATGTATATTTTAATGATAAGAGTTTCTCAACAGACGTTTGAGTTTCTTTAAAAATTAATAAAATAGAAAAAATGTAATCCCCCCCCCTTGTAATTGAATTTCAAATTCTACGCGATTTCTTACAATAGTATATTTCAAAGGATATATTCTTGCATGTAGAGTTCTATTAAAAATCGCAAGTAATAAAGAAATTTTCACAAATGACTTTCTAAAATAGTTCATATTAAATTATTTGAAATCCAATAAAAAAAGAGTTACTGATATGTTTTATTAGTTTTTGGGATGCACAATTATTTCATCCGTTATTGGTAAAAATAACGGATGAAATGTGATAAAAATATTATTTGGTTTAGCAAATCTGAAATAGTTTTGTTGAGATTTAACAGTTTTTTTTTCATCTTAACACAGTTAAATTCTCGTAATAATAATTCTTATTACTATTAAAATAAATGTTACTGTATTTTATTAATGCAGTTTTAGGCAAAATAATTTTTAAATGTATATAGATTTTTCTGAGTATATATTTTGACACAATTTCTATTTTAAAATCTATTCATAAATTTACTGTGTGTAATCAATATGTTACTTTAAATTATAATTTCGTGTAAAGTGAAAAGTTCTAGCCATATCAAAGTTGAATTAACATTCAGGGATGTTAAAATATTTTAGATAAAAACAACCAAACAACCAATGAACAACAACAACAAATGATCAGAAGCATTAAACTTAAAATTGCATCATTTTCAAACTAAAAACTTAAAAATAAGCCGTTATATAGAATTCATATGGAAAAGATTTTCTCATATAATTTAGCGAAACAATTTTCCATTCTTTAAATATTAATGATATTTCTTTTCCTCGTTCATAAATTTCAAAATATATTTAAATTTAAACAAGGAACCTTTTCACAGTTTCCATTAACCATTGAATCGAACAAAGTCTTGACTCCAAAATTTCTTAAATAACTTTCATCTATGAATGAAGAGGCTTTAGTCAGCAGTTTAAGGAGTAGGTTGGAACCAATAGCATTCGGTGAATAACTTTTTGTGGTCTCGCAGAATATTCTTTGAACGCAGCTTGGATTTTCCAGAGCTCTTTCTCCAAAAGTACTGATACCATCGAAAATTGGAGAAAGAAACCCCTCTTCAAAGAAGTCACGTGCTTTATTGCCAATTGCCGATGTTTTGGTGGCAGAAGTCCCAATCTTCTTCATGTTCTTGGTCAAAGCTGGCAAAATGGCGCCTAGGAGAATAGTAATGGGTATGGCGGATACCAGCAAGAAAGTGGAAGGTTCTTTTTTGAGACTGGACCAGAGACCACCAAGAATTGGCTTCGAGTTTTCGTTCTGCTGTTCTTTCTTTATCATTTGCAAATCTGGTTTTTTCTCCAGATTCCAAGAATTTTTCTTCCGGATTTCTGCAAAGTTATCTCCAAAATTCGATTGTGGCTGAATATTTTTCGAATTCAAAGGTTTGAAGCTGCCAGAGTTTTTGGTTTCTCTTTTCAGTATTTTTTGGTTAAGATTCAATCCACTATGATACTTGGTGTCCTTTGAAGAATCATATTTAGAAGCTAATTCGTAAAATCCGGAATTGTTATTGTAAATGTCTGAAGTTTGTAACAGCTGACTCGAACCTTGTGGTTTCAAATTATTCTTAGAAAAATATTTATCTGTTACGGAGAAGGTGGCTTTCGGTTCTGGAAAATAAGACTGAAGTTCATTTTCAAGTAGCTGATCATAATTTTCGTATACATTATAAGTAATTCCAGAACTAAGCTGTGATGAGTTTAATAACGTTTGATTGTATCCCATCAAAAAAGTAAAATTATTGAATTCTAATAGAAATATCAAGAGAAGATACATATTCCTTTGTTGCATAAGGTTTGAAAACGTTTAATATTTGGATTAGATAAGAAGTGTTTGTTATAATTATATCTAAAGAGAGTCAAAACTTATATATATGGATTTTAGTGCTCTATTTAACTATAACTGTGACGCAGAAATAAAACTGTTTTAGATTTTTGGGATTCTTATACCGGTATTTTATTTATTCATTTATTCCATTTTTTTATTTTAAATTTATTGTAGTTCATTTCCATCTTTTTTTTTGTTAGAAAGAATGGAATGAGTTTAGAATGGTCATGGATGGCTCGCTATTCTACAGTCTGGAAGTTATGGAACGCTTGTATTTCACTCTTCGCTGATTATTGGACATAATATTTGTATTTATAAAGTAATTTAACGTTAATTTTTTGCTTAAGATGTATATTTTGTCGTCTTTGTAAGTGCTTTTGATATATGTACGAATATTATTTCTATCGAATAAACACATTGAACTATTTATTTAATAGAGAGGATGAAAGACATTCTTTTTTTAAATCTCCGTTCAGTTTAGAAGAAATAGTCGGCTTGGTGCCTTAGAGGTAGCGTACCCGTTTCGCAAGCTCAAGGTTGAGGGTTCGATTCCGGCTGGAGTCGATAGATTTTCTACATGCGAATATCGTAGGCATGCATGTTATATGGTTATGTAGCATGTGAAAGATCCCTTGAGTATTAATCTGGCTCTAGAACTCTCGGCGAAATTAAATGACGACAATGTTTAGCATCCAACGAAAGCTTGAATTAATAATTAATTCTGGTGTCGAAATTCGACAGCGAAATGCCACCATGAAAGGGATTTCACATTTGAAGACTTGCCGTGTTTGCAAAGACTTAGCTGTGAATATGGCTTCCATTAGGGAAAAAATGTTGAGAAGAAATTAAAGTATATCTGTGAATGATAACTTTAAAAGCTTCTATTTTTATCTTCAACTCTTTAAAATTCGTTATCATTTGAAATAATTTTTGTAAAAAACAAGTATCAATGATTCAGTTTCAGCTGCTTTTTTTAAAAATAAGAAGGTATTTTAATGCGAAAAAAGGTATCTTTCTTTCTATATATATATATATATTACAATTGTCTTCTTTTTTAGTTAAGACCATATAAATTCTTTTCAACTAATTATTTCCAATATTCATCATCAGTTCGTAGAAAAGTCTTTATTTGCTTTGAATACATAACGAATTCAATAAATTAGCATAAGTAAATTAGTTACGTCCTTTATTTTCACCCTCCTCCTATTCTTTTCCCATTATAAATAGAAGTAATTAAAGATTTGTATTTTAACACATCTTCAAACTCTTAACAAATCATATTTCTCCATTTATTAATCGCATTTTCTACTGAAATTGAATACCTGCATGAAGAATATTTCCTACAAAAATTATAATTGAATTTTATCTAATATAATTATATTGCGTCAGTGTTCTCTGATAATGGGGTTTTAACAGATTTAATTAACAAATATTACTAATTCTTTGCATAAAACTTGAAATTAGTATTATTTTGTAGTATAAATGGAAACGATAGTTTGTTTTTATATTAAAGGTGAACAGAATCATTGATTAAATTAAGGTTGATGAGTAATAATAGGGAGTGTGTCTTTGACAATTTCATTTACATGTATTATATGTAATTTATACTAAATTTAGGATACGAGCTGCATATTAATAAGTTAATCTCTGTCTCTATTCACAATGATTTGAAATGGGTATTAAAAGATCACGGGTTGTTTTATTGTATTTTTGCAGCCAAGAAAACGAGTACAATTCTTCTACTTAAATATTTTTAGAAGTGTTAAATGCCTGAAAGTACATATATATATATATTTGATACAGAACACAAAATGCTTTAAAAGCAAACCAATTAAATTTGCTGTAGCGATCTTATTCTTGCCATAAAAATGTTGCTTTAAAAGTGTTATTTATCTGAAGTATTTTTTGTAAATCAAAAGAAAATTGAAAAATGCCGATAGAAAATGCTGAAAAATATTTTTATTAAGTTAAAAGTTTTTGGAAGTTTTCAGTAAATGAAATAATACACTCTAATATAAAAATTAATTAATTCATGAAGTATTTTAATCTTATCTATGAATGTTTTTATTGATAGTTTTTTTTTGTTATTGTCGAAGGGCCTCCTAACTTTGAAACACTGATGAGTGTTGAAGATAGCACCTGAGTTGGCCTCCGACTCTCATGCTTCCACACAACGCTAACGTGAAAACTTTGAATCTCGAAAGATTTAATATGCAAGAGTCCTTATACATGATGCTTGATCTTATGTAAATAGAAATCTAAAAGGGATTAAAAGTATATTCAGATTAAAGCATTTATATATTTTTTGTAGAGTTTTTCCATTATTTATAAAGATTTTCTGAAATCAGTCGAATCTTTAACAGTCTTTCCTTCTTTGTGAACTTAAAAGCTTAGTTTTGAAATTAGATTTTAAAGATCTTTTGAAGATACTAGATTTGAAATAGTATTAAAAGTGCCTGTTTTAGAATTTTCTGTCAAAGTCTAAAACCATTTCTCATGCTTTCCATTCACATAAATAACTGCTAATTTTTTCTATGATATAAAGTTATACATATACACAAAATTGATATTTTTTATTAATAAACAATGTATAGAACTAAGTAAAATCTTAAAAAATATTCCATAATTATTTTCTTAAAAATTATTACGAAAATATTTTTACCCACAATCATTATCCACGTAACCTGCAATACCTAAAAAACTATTACACAACTGAATTTACTTTTGGTAATGGCGGATTTGTATGTATTTTTATCACCTCTTTTGGCCCTCTTTTAATTTCTGTTAATATTTTTCCTCACCATTCATTCTCTAATATTCATAAAACGGATCACATTGTTAATTTTCAAGAATCCAAAAAAGTTCTATAAATAAACTATTATTAGCTGATGAATATATGTTGTTGTTGTTTCTAATGCCACCTGTCTGATGTATTCAGATCGAGGCCCATGAAATTCATCATGGCATCGGGCTATATTGTACGCCTGTCGTTAGCCATAGCTTTGAGCACTATGCAGGTGACAGTCCTATTTGGCTCAGTTCCACCCCAATTTTGAGGGAGAACACCCTGGGAGTGGTCAGGGGCCTCCCACCTCTCTTCCCCTTCCACCAACCTCACGAGAGGACTTGCGGCTAGTTAGAGTACCCCCCATACCGCGAAGGCACTATACATTTACAAACATCCATGTCTTCGCCGGGATTCGAACCCAGGTCCTACGGCACAGCAATCAACGTCGCTAACCACTATACCGGATGGGCGACTGATGAATATATTAAACACTAGAATAAAGAGCGTGAAGAAGAAAACAACAAAAAGTTGTCTATTGCCAGGCACGGAAATCACTTTATTTTTATTTTAAAATATTTCTGGGAATGGAATTTAATAAAGAATATTTTCTTAGAAAAGAATGCCGACCTTTTTGTCTGAGAAAAAAATAGGAAATATTTAATAAAGTTTAATAAAACCTCCTTCTTCACATTAATCGGGATTTTTTTTATTTTAAAATTTAAGAAAAGGAGAAGTTTTAAATTAATATATCGCAATAAAAAATAAATGAATTCTTGACGAGTTTATTAAAAACACAAAAATAATCGAAGGAATATTTTATTCAAACAAGTATAGAACTTTGTTAATCCTAACAGCGCTTACCCTATTGACAAAGAATTTACCTCGGAAAATATTTCTAACGGTTTCTTGTCAAAAAGCGTTTGGTTTCAAAGGACAAGAAAACAGAATTCAAACCAGAAGAATATTTATGATATGCAAGAGACTGAATTCACTAGATCCTTTTCGCAGTTCGAATTCACAAATGGAACGCATGTCAGAGAAATTTTGACACGGAACGAAACTGTTCTGAATTCAACCAAGACCAATTCTGGTATTGAAATATTCTGAAATTTATTTGTAAGAGTTCATTTCGGCTGGTCCAAATTCTGACAGAATTGATTTTCGAAACGTTAAGCCTATTTGATTCGGTAGCAGCGGGTCACAAGTGAAGGATGAAAAGTTAAACATCTATTTCTATTTCGGGTAAAAATGATGGATTTAGAAAAATTCGAAAATATTTCGCAAACATCTTGAAAATAAATGATAAGAGTGTCAGTAGCGCCTCAACAAAATTATATTATGAGATTTGTTAGGATAGAGCTTATAATCGTACAGTTATTGTTATAAAACAGTAAACACACTCAGACAACTATTTGTATCTGTCAAATATATTATTTTATATAAATATTATTTGAATATAAAAATGACTTTATATTACAATTCTTTATAAAGATATATAACTGCACCTGTGTGTAGCGCCTTAATAGATACCTAAAATATTTTTTACAATTTGAATCAAAGTTAATTTCTGATACGCAATGTTTCTTTATTTATTAAAAACGGTATAATTTTCATTAATTTTGTAAATGTAGTGTTTTTTTGAGAAAGCAATTATTTAGAAAAGCATATTTTTTGATTCATTCATTTACTGTAAGAAAGTTACAATTCCATATTTTTTAAAATAAAGAATAAAATGTCATTCATAAATAATTTTACAGTAAATGTGCAATATTTTACTAAACCTTTTCAATAAAAGCGCAAAATGATCAAAGATTGGATGGCAATCATTGCTTTGTCTTTAATATAAATTTTCATTCCCAAATAAGCATTTCTTAACGTTTCAGCTGTTCCTATTAATTTGTCCAGCTTGCTAGTATTTTTAACTTAATAAAAATATATTACTGTTCCTGAACTGTTTTAATGAAAGATATCATAAATAATTCACCCAATAAAAAGGTTTATGCGAGTGTGCGTGCATGTGCATGGGAAAGATTTTATGTGATAAATAGATTTACGAATGAACAGCCATTTTGAATTTACCATTATTGATACATTCTATATCATTCATTAGTTTTGTAAATAAAAATACATATACACTCAAGAGCCAAAACATTATGACAACCTGTCAATAACGAGTTGACCCACCTTTGGTGCGCAAGACAGCTTCAACCCGCCTTGGCATGGGTGCCACAAGTCCTTGGTAGATGACCGGAGACAGATTGTACCAGATGTTTAAGCAACGGGGTCGCAAATCCAAGATATTGCGAATTGGTAGTCTTTGAACTCTGAGCCGCCGTCCCATAACATCCCAAATGTGTTCTATCAGATTCAGATCCGGTGAGTTAGACGGCCAGGACATTTACTGGAATTCAGCATCATGTTCCTGGAACCACTCCAACACAATTTTAGCCTTATGACACGGGGCATTGTTCTGTTGGAACATTCCATTTCCAGCTGGAAAAACAGAGGCCATGTAAGGGTGCAACTGGTCCACAATGATGTTCAGATACCCTGTAGCATTCATGGTCTGCTCTACCACAACCACGGGTCCCAGAGACGCCCAAGAGAACGTCCCCCAAAGCAAAATACCGCCTCCACCGGCCTGTGTATGACCTACTGTACATTGAGGGAGCAGCTGTTTGCCTGGAAGACGGTGTATCCTGACACGGCCATCGGTGTGATGAATGACAAACCGTGATTCATCTGATCGGACAACTCTCTCCCACTGATCTGTGGACCAGTCGTGATGTTCCCGGGCCTAGCGCTGACGCAGTTGGTGATGACGTTTGGCCAGCAAAGGCACACGAGTGGGACATTTGCTGCGTAGCCCCATATCCAACAGTGTCCACTGAACAGTGTTCTCTGATACTATTCTACTTGGCCCTGCATTGTATTGGGCTGTCAGCTGAGCCACTGTCTGGCTCCGGGTTTACTTCACCATGCGAGACAGTTTCCGACGACCATTTTCTTTGATAGCGTGTGGACGTCCAACAATATGTCGTCTACTGCTGGTTTCACCGTCATTCATCCACTTTGCATAAGTACTAACACTGTAGATCGCGAACAACCCCCGAGTCGTGCAGTTTCGGAAATACTTCGGAAATACTTGTTCCGAGTCTTCGAACCATTACAATCTGCCCTCTTTCACAGTCGCTTAGATGCGCAGCCTATCCCATCACACACTGAAGTAAGTGTGTGTGTGTGTGTGAAAGAATGTTTCTTCAGACTCTCCAGCAGCAGTTAAATATCACTTCCACCTGACCACGTACCTTTCACGTTATCCAGACGAGTTCATTGCAAAATGTAGGGGTGGTCATATTGTTTTGGCTCTTGAGTGTACCTCCTGAATTATAACCTTTTTTTTGTAACTCAATTTTTTCTTAAATTAACTCATCTTTCTGTGATGATGTACAAATAAAAACTATTAATATAGCTGTCTTCACGACTAAATTTAATTATGTTTTATTGATGGTAGGTAAGATATTGTTATAAAAGTTCTGCCTTTAAACTATTCTGTTCAAATGAAATATGTATTGAAATTTTAAGAAGCATATAAGAATTGATTTAAAATTATTTGTATGAAAAGCGCTACAGCTAGTTTAATTTCAGCCAAAGTACTATAAAACGCTGTATTTTTAAAGGGATATGTCAGTATTACATTGGCATAACAAAACAGATACTTTTAGCTTAAATATTATGTTCCAAATTGGAGATATCCCAATGGATATGTACTGCAACCTTTAAAATAATAAATTCAATAGTTCGTAAATTTTTTTCAATGTGAAGTTAAATATACACTTGTTTTACGTTAAATCTCCACAAAACAGGAAAAAAATCGTAATGTGAGACATTCAATATATTTTTTCAAATCCTCAATGGAATAAATTTATTTGTGAAACATTCATTTTTCTGTATCTTGTGAATGTATTTACTTTATGTTAAAATCACTGGCTTTAACAATATTACATAGAAATGTCGATAAATTTTGCTTGGGTTTTCATTTTTTAAGAAAAACTATTTTTATTCGTTTTAATTCCCTAGTTTATTTATTTATGCACTTTTTTGTCGGAATGTTAGAGAAAACAGTTTTTTATTTAATCGTATTTAAGTCAACCGCTTTGAGAGAGAGAATTCTTGATACAGAAAACTTGATATTTGAAAGGTTAATTTCTATAAAAGAAATTTATTTAGCATAAGCTTTAGTTTTATTAATTTCATGAATTTCGGTTTGTTGGTTTTGGTTATTTATTTCTGAGTATAATAGTTTATTACGAAATACTCAACATTTCCAACTGCCAGGTGCTGATCCTCTATCTGATTATTATCTTCGTTTTTGATGTATTTTAGAAACTTAAAATGGCAACAGTAGAGTTTTTGTTGTTCTAAATTATGTGAGAATAAAAATAGCTTTGAGTAATTATTCAGATTTTTAGAGAATCAATAACTACCAAATAAAAAAATCTCTAATAGAGATTTTGCACCATTTTATGCTTTTTGAGTGTTATTTTTGAGATGTTTAAACAATATATAGATTATACACTGACTATAATCAAAATTCTTCTGATTTCGAATTCCATAAAGGAACGGCAATGGTTTAAAATTGCGAAAAAGTAGAAAAATGAATAAAAAAATTCTAAAATAACCAGAATCTCTTTATTCAAAAGGCATTCGATCATCAAGAAAGAAAAAAAGACACTTATTATTAAGATTATGATACGAATTATGATGCTTCCAAACGTACCCCAGAACATCTCAAGGGGGAGATTTCAAGCATCTCGAGCAGTTAACTACCATTTTTTTGGTTCTTTCTTGAGTCTGAATCCTTAATTAATATTTACGAGTAACTACTTTTTTGACCCACTTCTTGCTTTCTGAAAAGGATGATAACATCAACAAGACAGATGTTCTTCGGCAAATATTAAAAAAGTTAAAAAAATCTCCAGAAGAGATAAAGGTATTCTTTTCATGTGTATTATCTTCGTATATTTTTGAGCTTAAGCTTCATGAGTTTTTCTAAAGACATGTTATTGTGTGTGGTAAGTGCGACTCCATCATTGCCATTGGTTGCTGTACCGCAACTATCATAATGAGAGAAAGCGACTATCATTTATCTGCGTTAGTGAATGTTTAAGCAATAATTCTCAGTTTTTGTTTATGGAGATTAGTGGCGATGTGGAGTTTGGAGGTTCGCTCATATAAATGAATTCTCATTTAGGAAGAGTTACTTCTTTTGTTTAATTGTTTTTCTGATTCTATGAAGATATGTTTGTCTTAAACAAAGCCACTATTTTACGGTAAAATTTAACCAGCGTTTTACTAAACCAAATATAATTCATTCCAACTGGAATGGCAGGAATTATGTAATTTAGGTGGGAATGATGCAATTTACAATTTAAAATATATTTAGTTAAATTTATGTAAAGCTTAGAAATGTTAATACTCAGGATTAGCGAGATTAAAGCCAAGTTTGGCTTTTTGAAATGCAGAGTGCTTTATTTGATATAAAACTGAAAATTTCAGTCTTATTAAAATACTTTTATACAGTTTAATTCATGAACATAATAATGCCATATACAACAAAACAGTTTCATTTCTTATTCATATGTAAAAACTTAGATATAAAAGTATGATTACTTCAGATTGGCTGTATATTTTAAGGATCCCTATCATATATATAACAAATGATTAAACTTGATTCCCACCTCATCAGTGACTTTAATATTAGTGACTTATTTTTAATATCAAAGCAAAAAGCGTCAAAAGTTTTCACAGAACATTTATTGCACGCATGCCCATATTAGAGTTCTATAGGAAGATTTATTACATAATCCATTATTTTTTTAGCGTTCGATATGACTGATTGGTCGAGGTCTCGATTTCCTTTCCAGTGTTGTTTCCGTCGAATAGTGCCTTTGAATCCTGTTGCATTTAAGAACCGTCATAGAGAGGGATTAAAAGTCTATATATTGTTGTATTTGATGTGAGCTCAGATACAGTCTTGGTCACTTGACCGTGATTTAAAATTACGATTATGGTTGATAGCTTTCGTGTTGTTTCTGCCGAACCTCCAGAGACTGATGAGATTAGACAGGATCCATTAAACCATTGATTCTTAAAAAGTCAAGTAGTCTAAAAGGGGATCCGTATAGATATTTTTGCTGAAGAAATCCATACAACTCAAGATATGCTCGGAAAAAGCCTGAAGATCCTGACACTTGGCACAGATGGAGAAAATCTTTTTTGTTCTCTGAGAACGAGAAGCAAAAATAAAAAAAATATTTTTAAATGAAATGTAAATAAATAAATTTATTCAATATATTTTCTTAAAAATTTACTTAATTTTTGGCGATGTTCCTGTCTGAATTATTAACTTCTATCCTTTGAATTTCATTAAAGATTTCCATTAATAAAAGTAGAGTAGTTTGTAATGTATTGATTAAAAAATTTTGACATCAAGTATTTCTCGGAAGTGAAAGATGACGTACGTTACTCAAAAGAAGTTTTCTGGAGGCTTATTATCATCTTTTCAACCTGAGTGAAATTGATAATTTTTTAAATCATAGTGGTAAGTTTGTGGGGGGGGGGGCGTGTTATTAAACATTCGTATTTTGTTACTCATTTTTAAAGCGGTTTTTGGGTTCACCAACGTGGGAGAAAAGTCTTAGAAACCTTGCTTGAATTTTTCCTGTTTGTTGCTGGTCTTGACTTCGTATTAATGAAAGATAACACTAGGCCACTCGTAGAGAAATGCACAGATTATTTTTCTTTACAGAAGAAGAGGATATTTATACCGTATGAAATAACTTGTGAAGTTGTTGATAAAAATACCGAAGAAAAAGTTTATTGTGATTACGGTGAATCTGTGGGCATATGGGCTGCGAAGCAGCCCTCCATCCCATATCTGGATTTCTGCGATGTGGAAGATGGCGAAAGTGGGTTTTTTTCCGTCTGCGAGATACGTCTTGGCGGTAAAAAGTTTATTGCTCTAGGAAAAAACCGATTTATGAATCTGACTCCTTTTCAGTGCCACCAAATGTTAAAATCAGCTTCTTTAGGAGAATATAAATAGTTGAGAAAACACTTATGAACAACATTTTTTTTAATAATCAAATATATCTCCCAGAGATAATTATAATATAATCACTGGTTTGAAGAGAATGGGTGAAGGTCTTTTCTTTTTTATTCAAGCATTTCAAGATATGTTTTGCATCAAGATATGTTACACGTTTTGGAAATTTAAATTTTCAGTTTGAGTTTTAATATTTTATAGATTGAGAAATGCTTTTTTTAATTTCTAATAGACTGCCGATTGGTGTTTTACCATTGCAGACCTAGTACATTCCCCGGAAGCTAGTATCTCTTTTTAGTGCGGCACCATATAGGCGGATACCAATCGCCGCAAGTAATTTTGGTGCCCAGTTTCCTCCCCAGAGGGAGTCACCTGATCTCTTGACGATGCAAACTTTTACTAGGATTTAATTTTGCCCAGAGCACCCAAGCCAAATAGACATTCTAGGTTCCTTTACATGCCGTGTAATCATACGACATGGCCCTTGTCGATTTTCAGCATCATGAAAATCCACTGACTTGGGCGGGGTCGAACCCGCAACTTTGAGTACAGAAGGCCAGCGACAAAACCAACCACGCCACCCAGGTGGCATAAGACATAACATTAGGTCAACAGGAAAGTTTTGCTGTTTTTGAGCTGGCAAGAGAAACACGTGAGTATTTTCATATAAAATAAATTTTTTTCATCAAAATATTAACCCTACATTGAGTTAATTTATAAACTCCATTAAAGTTAATTTATAAACTCCATTTTTAGAGTATTTCTTATTTTTTTCATTTATTTTCTACTTCAAATTCTTTCAATTATTCTTCATTTTAAACTGCTTACCACACATATAATAGAAAAAGGTCAAAATTGAGTGACTGTCCAGTGGAAATATGTCTGGGTAATAAGGAGGATAATGGAGGATTTTCCGACCCTAAATGGATATTTTTCATTCTGGTCTTTAATGCAACTGTTATGTTCTCGTATGCTACCCATTTACTTAATTTACACCTCCCCTATTTTGTATACCTAATTCCTCCCCTAATTTACACCTCCCCTAAATGCTCATGTATTGTTAAGCCTCTTACTTTGAACACTTATGCATGCCATTGACACGTTAAACTGAAAACAATTTAAATTATAATCTCTAATTCTTTGTTGCTTAGAATTCATTGATGGCTTGCTGAATGATGTGTTTTTTTAAGGATTCAGTTGTGGAAGAAAATTTGTTAAACTATCTCTGGATGGTTCTTCATTTAATATTTCTAAATCAATTAAAAACGTATTATTTAACATTTTACAGACATTTTTAAGGATTGAACTATATTTTGAATTAATGTGGTTCAAAATTCAATCCGTATCTAAAATACATATGTAAATAAGTACAAATTTCATTAATAAAATTATTCATTCTCTCATTAACAAAATTTGTGCTTTTTACCTTGATTTTTAGATACTTGTTATATCGTAATCAGAATCAAAACAATTTTATTAATGCAAAAAGGAGTTTTGTATTTTCGGATAAATTATAATTCATGGATCTGTAGGATTAATTGAGTCGCTGAAGACACTCCGTGTAAAGGGAGGTGATGTATGTTAAATCTGTCGAATTCAAAGTTCCCACATTGGCATGGTGCTGTAGTTTGTAAAGGGGGTGCCTCATCACTTGAACGAGGCCCTTAACCAATAGCCCTGTTGATTCCTTAATGTGCTGCATTGATATAACTCTCGCTCATTCACAATCTATTGAGTATTTTTTCTAAAAATATCAAAGTATATATGATAATTTAAAAAGAATCAAAGCCTGCTGCCAAAAGTTTGTAATGTATAAAATGAATATGTTAAAATGTTTTTCTTTTCTTAAATTTCATTACTTAAAGGAATTAAAATTGACATTTTCTCAAATGAAAATAACATTGGCGAATTCGAAAAAGATATATTATTTATTTTAATAGAAATAACACAGTATACGTAATAAATTTTATAATTAAATAACTTTAAAATGCTTAGAGAAGTATTTAGAAACAAACTAAATTTTTTAAAATTAACTTGAAAAAATTCGAAAATTAGGGATTTTATTATTTTTTCCCCCTTTTTCCGTCACTCACTCTGACATACACTAAATAAAATCCTTCAAAAAAAAAGATTAATGTTCTTCCTTGGATGAATTTGTGTTTGCATACTGTAGTAATAAATAAAAGGAAACATTCTAGAAGTTTTCCTAAAAAGACTTTTACTTTACTTGTCAATATGTGATTTATTTCCTTGGAATCGTGTTTGTAATGAAATTATTCTTCGTATCGAACCGTTGGAAGATATTAAGTTCCTCCCAATTGTTATCACTTTAGTCCTACTTAATTGTTTTCGTTGGAGGATATGTAAACACTACTCAGCGTTTAATAGTTCTCGTAGTTTAATGTCAACAGTTCTAACTTAAAGATCGCAGTGTTATTTTTAACAATTTCTTGAAAATTACATGCGATCAATGATTGTTTGAAACATTTCATTCTCTGAATCATTTTATGATCTTAACTGAAACTAGGATTCTTTACTCAAGTTCTGAGGAACACTGGCACTCCGTGAATTTATAGAAAGTGTTGTGCCAAAATTAAAAAATCAATCAAAAATTAAAATGGTTATAAAGACAAAAAAAATAAATAAATTGATAAAAAAGAACGTAAAGCAGATGTCATTAGTTCTAAAAAAATTCAGTTACTGATTGTTATTTGCTATTTAACCAATAAGTAAATTGTTACGTATGATTTTTAATATAGCATAAATTAAACTGAGCTCCGCAACAGCCCTAGAGGGCCAAGCTTCTGTACCCATCCCAGTATTTATGAACATGAGCACTGAGGTGCACGAGCAGATATTCCTGTCAGGTGGGGCGACACCCTCAGTAATTAGCTTCCCATTGAAGGGATAAAAGGCTGAGTTGAACTTGCCCAGTCCGGGATTTGAACCCCGGACCTGTGGTGTGGAAGCGTGATGCACTACCACTCAGTCACCAGGCTTCAATGTAATGTACATTATAAAAATATACACTGATTGGCCAAACAATTATGACCACCCCTTCAATACAACATTGGACTCTTTTTGCTCTAAATACTGCATGGATTCTTCTTGGCATGAGCTCTATGAAGAAATATTGTTAAGTAGTATGAAGAATCTGAGAAATTGTCCGAGGAATTACACTTTCCAATGCCTTCAGATTGGATGATATTGTATCCAGCTACCTTGTGCTCCATTCAATCCCCTTCCACAGATTTTCAATTGAATTGAGTTACAGTAATTGTGCAGGCCAAATAAGAATGTCAAAGTTTTGCCATGCTCTTTGAATTATCTACGAGCAATTCCAGTATCATGACAAGGGGCTTTGTCTTGCTGAAAGTATCCATACCCGCAAGGTACACCATTAACATAACAGGATGTACTTCATCTGAGATAACACGTAAATACTCTTGGGCAGTTAGAAGTTGTTCCATAAGAATCAAAAGACCGATACAAGACAAAGAATACATCTCCCAAACCATAATATTGCCCCCACCAACTTAAAGATATAAGTCAATGCAGGTAGAATCCGTGCTTTCGTTCTTTTTTGTCCATACTCGCACCCTGCCATCTGCATGGTGTAGTTGAAAACGCGATTCCTCGGACCATATGACCCTTTTTCAGTTATGTACAGTCCAATCCTTGTGCTCCTTTTTGAAATAGAGACGTCTGCTCTTGTTTAAGGATGACAGTAGTGTCTTTCGAACAGATTGTTGGCTACAATAGCTGTGATTGCTTTTTGATTGAGATTTCCTGCTTTTTGAAGTACTGTTGCTGTTCTGTTGGATTGGACAAAGTTCGAATTCTTTTCGATCGAGAATTCAGTAGCCTGTGATGACCTCGAATCTAACTTTGAGACCCGGTTTTCTGATTCATAAACCACTCTCTGTAAACATTAATAACTGCTGCCCTCGAATCTTTCACGAGTGCAGTCATTTTGCTGCTACCAACGCTTCGAGCTTCTACAATTTTTCAGCGTTCTCACTCAGTAAAATCATATTTTTTACTAATTTCTTCGCAAGTAACACAGAGAAATTGATGTTTTACTATTTTTGAATTTCCTGTTAATTGCTATCTCGCCCTCCAGCGGCAACAACGTTAAGCTATGACTAATCTCCGTATAAGTGTCAAGTGGTCATAATAATTTGGCTTCTCAGTATTCATACTACTTTATTTTCCAATTGTGTTCTACAAAAATCATTAATTATATAAAGCATTCCGTGAAATCTAAAATGTTAAAAGTCATTGGTCTAATGTATTATAAATTCAATTAATTCAAAAGGAATTAAATTATTTCGATTCAGTCCTTTTAATTTAGTTTTAATGAGAACTTAAATAAAATAACCCAGTCTTGAATTTTATACAATCAGCTTAAATCAAATTCCAGTTGTTGAAAACATTTTTAAATTTCTTTCGCTTTTAGTTGGAATCATGGTATTAATCTTACAAAAAGATTGTAAAATAAGACTTTTATTTCACATTTTAAAGCTTTTCTAATTAAATACTTATTTTAATTTTGAAAATTTGCACCTTGTCTGAAGTATTGAAATTCATAAGGCACTTAATAAAAAGATAACATAATAATAGGATGACCGTATACATTAAGTCTTTGCTTTATTCATATGTTAATATGCTTTTGTAGATTTAAATACAACGTAATTAAAGGAAAAATCGAAATAAGTCTTAAAAATTCACGTAAATTCTTTCTGTAAATACTTTTCATTTCTAGTTAACTTTCTTAAGCGTATAAACAGACGATTCATGTAAAAGTAATAACAAATGGGAATCTACCAAAAATATTGATTGCAAGCTTTTATAATTTTATTAATTTTTCAAAGCCTATAGATTAAAATAAATTATAACGTTACTGCCTTTAGATATTAATTTTCACACCTAGATAATCATCTTTCAACTTATAATCTCCTATTATTAATTTTTTTTATCTCGAAATTGGTTGATTTTTATGATAAAAATAAACACGAATAAAATATTTTCAAAATCCTAAAAGTATTACGAACTTGGGGATGCTTGGACTGCCGATTATTCAGTTTGAATTTACAATTCAGTGGCGTAACGGAGAATGTTAGCTCCCCCTGCAAAACCGGATGCGTCAGTCAGGCTTTGGAGCTCCCAATAATCCGCCCCCCTACCCGTGATGCGGGGATTGCGGAGGTGTATGTTACGTTACTGAAACAATTTTAACACAATATATCTTTGTTGGTGGGAGAATTTACTACGGTTTTTATTCTAGTATTGCTTATTTATATAGAATTGTCGAATATTCATTAGTTTATATTTTTAATTTTGATCAAAAGGTATGTAGTTTTTCCTTTATATTTCGTAATATTTTATTATTTTTTTACTGGCCCAATGTATTTGTGTAGACTATAAATACAAAAATACAATTCCAATTTGGATAATTTAATTTTAACGTAAAAGTTGTCGTCGAATAATACAATTTATTATCATGGAATATTTAATCAGTATTTGTTTCTTGAATTTTTACTCACTAAATCATTAAAAAAAAGTCATAATCTAGTCTGGATTTCTTTATGCTCAGATTAAATATTCAATACATTTAAAGTAGTTAAAAAATCATTTAAACAGAATATCTAAGATGCGCAATTATTTTACAATAGGAAGTATAATTAAACTGATATAATTACAATATGCATACGTTTCCAAAATCGAAATATTTGCTTTCTTGGCGTTCTTCAGAATGTAGAGCTGAAATCTTTTCATTGATGAGATAGATGAAACAATTATAATGTCCCGAATTACAAATGTGATTTTAACTATTAAGTCAAGAAAAGATAATAAATCAATAATAATAAACTTGTACTTAGTTAAAATTCTAAAATCACTGTTTTACTCACTGTAAGACAGCTTTGCTGAATTGATGGCTTTAATTAACTTGTTTCATGCAAGAAAAAAAATCTTATTGAAGAGTTACGGAGTGCTACAAAACGTAAAAACAATAAAACGCAGTTAAAGTCATTCTTTTTTTCATTTTTTACCAGTTTTTTTTTTGAAACAGGAGCAAATACTTTAATTCATTAATAATTATATTTTTAAAATATATGTAATCTGTGCTGTAGCATTGTAACTCTTGGACCCGTGATGAAACATTTGAATTTTAAAATTTTTAATACATATATTAAATGTGTTTAATTTATTATTGAATTTGTATTTAGTAGAGTAAGAAATAATAAATGAAATAGTGATTCAACTAAAAAACTAAATACTTAAAAAGAAAAAATATACAATATCTTCAATTTTTAAACGTTTTGATTAAACATATAAATTCTTGCTTCTTCTACGAACAAAAATCTCCAAAATTCCTTATTTATTTCTAAAATAGATAAATGCAATTTTTCCAGTGACCTTTCACCTTTCTCTGGTTGAAGTGGTGTGGAAGTTTAGAGAATAGAGCATCAACTCAGGCGTCGTCCTCATCATTTGACCACGCTTTATGACTAAGAGATCTGCCGCCATTAACCCTCGTATTACTTCAAAGAAGGCAACGTACTTGATAACTCAATCATATAACTCCGAGATGAAATTACAGCCAAAGTACAGTAAAATACCTTTAACACAAAAACGCTTAAGACGAAATATTGATTAACACGAAATAATACAACGGTCCGACAAACGACAATGTGTTTTCCTATATTTTCCCCAAAACACGAAACGAAAATCGCTTAACACGAAAAGATTTCCCTTCTGGGAATAAACAAAATGCGTAAAACACCAGCTACGCGGGTTCATCATGGAAAGAATTCGTTGTGGTAGTTGATGATAATGTGTGTACAGCCCCGATTATGGCAGACAAAGACATTTTGGAGCTTGTTCAAAGCTAAAAAAATATCATTGATGCAGATTTTAATGACAAAAATATGATGAATAATGCAACTCCTGATCCCACACCATACGAAATGAGGAACATCATGAAAAGTATGCGCAGTTATTTGGATGCATATTCCAATGGTGGAATGAATAACAAAATAGATGATATCGAGCAATGTGTACACAATTTGATACTAAAAACCATAATGCAAAGAAAAATATCAGATTATTTTCAAAAACCCAATAAATGGTTTGTTTTTCAAAATTTAGAAAACTGTATATTAAATTTCATTGCGAATGTTTTTGTTTAATTGATTTTTATTAAATACGTGTATATATACATTCCATGTCAATAAAATGTACTTTAATAAACTTAATTTTGTTGAATATATGATTCTTTCTTGGAATATAACTTAACTAGTAATTCTTTTTACACTAACAAATATTTCAGTCCCTTTAATTTCGTGTTAAATGATTTTCACTGTATGTTAGAAAAGAAAGTAGTTAACGTGAAGTGGACTTATAGAAAGCAAGTCTTTCTCTTGCAAAGGTATAGGTAAGATTGGTGAGCACACAATCCCAGGAGAATCCGAGGGATTGCGTGTGGTCAGTTTCAAGGGTGTGGCTCGTAGCCTGATCGGATGATTCGCTTGGTAAGATCTCTACAGATATATGGACCATACAGAATTTAATTACTCACTTAATTTTTAGTCCTTTGTGGATAGTTAGGTATAGGGCTACTGAATTGACACGATAATGCAAGAGGAATTACGATTTTGATTTTTAGATTTTCTTAGAAAGATATTTTTCTTAAATGAATAAGATATTTTAACAGAGTTATTTAGTTATAACATAAAAAAAACGGCTGCGTTCTGTTTAATATATAATCTTATGTTATCTGATTTGTCTTTCTCTTCGTTGTGTATAAAAGGAATTTAAAATAAAATCACTTAATTGTTTTGGGGATATAATTTTAAAGTTATTTTTTTTCTTTGTAAAAAATTAAGAATCTAAGTCCTTAAAGTGACTGCTTTCGGACCCATGATTTTGATAGCGCATAAATGAATACTTTTTTGGTATTTAGTGCCAGTTAAATTAGAATATACTTTTAAAATATTTTTTAGAATACTATTACCAGAAAACCTTATTTAAATGCAAACTTTTGGCAAACAATGAAAGAAAGAATGACAGATTTTTAAAACATTCTCTTTGATGAAAAAAGATTCTATAATAATAATATTTTCTTTATATATAACTAAGACTTCTATACACAATCTAAGCTAGGAGTTTTGGATAAATTAGCATTATTTTCAGAGTTACGATTAATTGAAATAATAAACCGTGTTTTTTATTAAAATTTCACTAACTTCTTGTTTCTTCTAACTTTTTCTAAATTTCGGAACTTCTTGCATTTTAATTAAATAATATTTTCAGTAATAGTAATGATTTGTAGCCAATAAAAACATTTTCATTCCTTTCAAAACTATTGTTGAAAAATTACACTAGGCAACACCAAAAATGTTTCGGGCTCAAAAAGTTTATTATGAAGTATTTTGGCCCGCTAAAAAAAGAAAATCACCATAAAAACTTCAAATTATCTCTTCTTTTCAAGAATCAAAACTCCTTATTCATAAATAGCTGTATCTTCATTCATCTTTACATTCTGTGTACAATCTTTGCGATGTTCATTTAAGCTTGTCTTAGAATCGATTTTTAACTTCTACGAAAGGCGTGTAACAGCTCCACCTCTGCAGGTGTATTTTGAGCTTAACATAGAGAGTAAGTAGAACAAAGAGCAGACAATAATGCACGATTAAAGTAACGAATCTCCACAGACTAAATTAATCAGAATCGAGTGAACTCGTGAGAGAGATCCTGACTCTCCAAGCAGAAGGCAGAGCTTCTGACATACAGATTGCAGCAATGGAATCTACTCAGGCGTCAAGGTTACAGAATACAGGACTCGTAAAAGAATCTTCTTCATTTCTTTGAGAAGAAAGAACATGTGGCTGCAAGTGTTGATATCAATAGCTTTGTAATTTCATGAACATCAGTTAAGATCCAAATAACTAGAGCTTGCTCATGGAATCTTCCAAGATTAGTTTTAAGCAGTATTACTACACTACGGCAAACTTCTTCCTTCCATTCCTATAGGACATTCGCTCATGTGAAGAAAACTTATGCAAATGTGAATTTCTTCTAGAGTTAATTTAATGCGAAGATCATAAATGGAAGATCCGCGTGGGCTTGAAAGTCATTGCTTTACTCATGGGGATGCAGTTAGTCTATAACAAGTACTGCTGTTTCTTGTGTTTGTGGGGAAGTAGAGATCAAAAAATCGCACTACATACAAAACAAATGGCCGTCTAGAAATCTGAAATCCGGTAAGAAAAATGTCCCAAATGACCCTCTAGAAACTCCTCCCCAAATGATATTCTACTTCCACTCCTGCCATTAAGCTGGAATTAATGAATAACTTTGTGAAATCCAATGATCAAGATGGAGAGGCTTTCTAATACTTAGATTGAAATTCCCAAGATTGAGTGATGCAAAGATTAAGGTGGAAATCTTTGTGGACTCTCAAATAGCAAAATTATGAAGGACCCCGCTTTTGATCAAATTCTGCAAGGGAAAGAGAAAGAAGCCAGGAACCTTTTAAAAGTGTGGTGTGCGGATTTCTAGGTAGCAAAAAAGATGAGAACTATTAACAGTGTGTGAAAGAACTCCTACAAAAGTTCATGACCTAGGGTGCATATGTCTCTAAAGATCCACTTTTTACATTCCCATCTTGATTTTTTCCCTAAGAACTGTGAGCTGTAAGCGATGGACACCGTGTGAAAGGTTTCATCAAGATATCGCAGTAATGGGACGTAGATATCAGGGTGTTTGGGATGAGTAAATGCTTGCAGACTACTGTTGAACAGTTATAAGGGATAGTCGGGTTTCGACATAAAATAGGCAATCCAAAAGGAATGTTCCCAGGAAATAAACTAAAAAATACCGCTGATTTCTTATATCAGCACTGTTCCCTGAAGCATGACTTATTTATTAGATAGTAATATTTTCTTCTTCAAACTTACTCATAAGTTAATGGATGTGGGTGTTGTACATCTTAAAAACCAGAGCTAATAAATCAATTTCATTTACATATTCATTTTTTTCAAATCAAAATTAGTAAGAATAGGCTATTTAAAACTAGGAAACAGACA